>KN472409.1:0-20265 GCA_000787095.1 Periophthalmodon schlosseri
CTACAGTTTTGTTTGTGGTGTCCTTTGACAGCTCTTTGGTCTTGGCCATAGTGGAGTTTGGAGTCTGACTGTTTGAGGTTGTGGACAGGTGTCTTTTATACTGATAACGAGTTCAAACAGGTGCCATTAATACAGGTAACGAGTGGAGGACAGAGGAGCCTCTTAAAGAAGAAGTTACAGGTCTGTGAGAGCCAGAAATCTTGCTTGTTTGTAGGTGACCAAATACTTATTTCACCAAGGAATTTACCAATTAATGCATTAAAAATCCTACAATGTGATTTCCTCGATTCTTTCCCCCCATTCTGTCTCTCATAGTTGGTGTACCTATGATTAAAATTATAGGCCTCTCTCATCTTGCACAAATTGCAGCAGCTATCCTGTGCAAAAAGTTTACACCTGTCTCTCCAAGGTACTATATTTTCGCGCAGTTTTTCCTCTCACGGTTGTAATAAATCTAGCAGCACCCTCTAAACAACATCACTTGCATTTCCTCCGCCTCAGATTTTGTGCATGTTGGCAAAAAACGCCCCGTTTTGCATATTCATTCGCTCATAGCAAAACTGCACCGTCTTTTTAGCGTCTCTATGAGAAAAGTGCGTCGGGTTTTGCTCCACTTTTAGCATGTTTAACTGTTTAGCACATGAGCAAACGCTTGAAAAATTAGGCTCAGACTGTACTGTGTTGAATCAGTTAATTCAAAAACAAAGTTATAGTGCTTCACTTTCTTGCAAGTAGAATTGAAGGGGTTTGATCACAAAATAATGCATGTACAGACTAAAGACTACTAGGCCTATAAAACTTTATCACCATATTTGTACTAAAATTCTCTGCCACTAGATGTCAGACTAATCAAAAAGTCTGGTTTGGTGCTGAATGTTTTTTTTTTTTATTATTAAGTCTTAAAATTACAGTAGAAACACAATCTGAATCTTATAAACAGACCTAAACAGTGAATAAATATGCGTATTTTTCTATTTTAGTTGATTTTAGTAATTTATTAGATTCTATAGGTTTATTAGTTATAGATTAGGTCTTACATTTCAAAGACACATTGGCTTTTTGCCTTGCCTGTCACAATAATTACTATATCGAGTTATCATTCAATACATGATAGATGGAACAATAATTTTTGAGGGTCAATATTTATCGTGGGGACTTTTTCTTTATACTAGTGGAGAACATTTTGTTATTTTTCTGTTCTACGATAAGAATTGAGCTGTAGAAGGTTGAATAAATAACTAATTATAGATACAAACTTACTACTAAGAGCTTCATTCTGCTATTTATTTATTGCAGTTCATGATTTTTAACAATATTGTACATTTAGACTAGTTTTTTGTTCATAATTCTACTTTAGGGTTTTTGTGTCAGTGGCATAAATTAGTTTCAGTATGATTGTATATCATCAATATTTTCTTCAGCAATATATTGTACTTTTGTTATCGTGACAGGTCTACTTTTTTATATTAGCAAAAAGTGTTGTACTGTAAAGATTTGAGATTCTGAGAAACTCATTCAGATTAAATATTTTGAAATACCTCTTGGGATTCAGAGTCATAGGACATGCATGTTTTGTTCTGAATTGTAGTTACTCTTTTCCAGAGACAGTTTCATTTATACAAAGTTACAACTGTTGCCATGGCACTGAAATGTGGACCGTGCGACTCTGAAGTGGGAACAGGGGAAATGTAATCATCAGCACAAACAATGTACAACCCCTGTCCATTTGAGTGACAGACAGGCAAACGGTGAGTCAAAATAGTTGCATACTAACATAATGAAATTAATTTGCTTTATTTAATTTTTGAATTCTTTTGACAGATTAGAGACGACACATTTAAACTATAAAATCTAAACTGTACAAAATAATCAAATCCTCTGAGCCTCAACCCAGAAAAACAATGGCAAAACCACGACAAAGTAGTTATCTCCATTGAGGCATTTTCCCAGTATAGGAACCTTTTGTAGTTCCTTGGGACAGTAAAAGGTTCCTATGGTGCAAAAACGCCTCACGTGCTACCAGGGTAAACTGTATCATGGCTTTAGAGTTGCTGTCTTATTTATTATTAGTAATTTGTATTTCAACCAGTTCAGCTTAGAGGGGTAATTTTTGTGCCCACAGACTGCAGTTTGCTCTTCTTCTTTTCATGTTGCACAATTTTCCATCTGCAGCTCTTTATGTTGCTTCTTGTTTGCATTTTTCCTTCCTTCCCTCTTTTTTGGACACTTTGCACAAGCAGCAACACTGAAAAACCTCTCCTCTCTGCCCCCGCGGGTTTGACTGACAGCACCCCTTGCACACTTTGCAGTAACGTGTTTGTGTGGGCTGGTGGGGGGCGAAAGTGTCTTTGGCTCAGACCTGGGGCCATTAACGGCAACATTTGTTACTTTTACTTTGGTACAGAGAGTCCAAACGCTACTGTAGGAGAGCATAGTTGGAAATGGCATTGAAAAGTAGTATTTACAAGAGGAAATAACAATGTTGAAATTACAGCTACTATTTTGCCTTATATTTGAAAAATATGTTATAATAGTTAATTTTGAATTGGATATCAGCAACATGCCTCAATGAATCCGAATGATTTTCTTGCCATTATCAGTGAGCATAAATTCACGAATTAGGAATTTGCTATGTCAATATGGTGCAATATAAAACAATGAATAATAACCATGAATAAACTATGATAAAATAAAGACATGCACGGAATTGAATCCAACAAAGAAGAAGAAATTATTTTGTTCAAAAAAGATATCAACTAAGGCACCTTTATAAAGGAACACTTTAAGATGTCCTAGCCACACTTTTTGTCAGATAAATTACTGTTTTTATGACATTCAGAGATCATTAATTTCCTTTTTGTAGACAGACCCAACTTTTCCAGGATCAGGGTTGTACTTAAAGGTTGTGTGTTGACTTAAGAGTTAATGAATGGGTGATTGGGGGCTGTAGGGCTTGTGCAGAGCAGAGCCCTGGTAACAACCCGGTTTCCCAGGGGAAGCGTAGAGAACAAGAATAAGGCATAAAAGACTGTGCGAGGGGCGGCTGGGTGAACCACTTGAGGCAGAAGTATTCTAAGTGGCAATAAAGCAAGTAGCATGTACTTGACAAGGACCCAAAGAGCAGAGGGGAGAGAGGGAGAGAGGGGCAGCTGTTTGAGGAGGAGGAGAGAGAGACAAAGCAGAGCAAACGGGGGCTGTCCTTACGTGCTCTGGAGTAAAGCCCGTATCTGTGGAGAGGAGGAGAGAGGAATCAGACTAGAAACAACCTAA
This sequence comes from Periophthalmodon schlosseri, assembly GCA_000787095.1. Classification (NCBI taxonomy): domain Eukaryota; kingdom Metazoa; phylum Chordata; class Actinopteri; order Gobiiformes; family Gobiidae; genus Periophthalmodon; species Periophthalmodon schlosseri. Next base: position 3,271 of record KN472409.1, read on the forward strand.
CAGAAAGCAGGCAGTATGACTTTGTAAGGAGATACATCTGGCTTTGACGTGGATTGATTAAGCTTCTGTTGTGTGAAGTTTGGGACCATGCAGCACACTTGGAGCCTGCTGGCCTGGCTATGTGCCCTCGTGCCCGGGCTGATGGGGGTGGCGTGGGGGTCAGACTTCAGGCATCACCGCTACGAGGACATGGTGCGCGCCCTGTTTGCCGTGCAGAGCGAGTGCCCCTTTATTACGCGTATCTACAGCATCGGACGCAGCGTAGAGGGGCGGCATCTCTACGTGCTGGAGTTCAGTGACAACCCAGGCGTTCATGAAGCATGTGGGTAACTCTGTCAGACACTGCTGTTACACTCAGGGCAAGTGATGCTTTTGTTTATGTTTTGGATGACATTGTTAGAAGTTTGATCAGCATTGTGGTCTTTTAAGACTGTGGGAAATGTCTATTCCTTATCACAAATAATTTAGTATCACAGTAGCCTACATGTTTTTGATATCTTGTTTGTTATCTGAATATGAGATAATGATAATGAGATAATTCAGGTTTGCTCTGAAAAATTAAGTACTTGACATAAAGTACTCAAGTTGTTTTCGTCCCTCACACAGCTCATAACTACTGAACCCACTTGTGTTTATTTTACCTATCACTCACAAAGTGGAAACCATAACCTCAATAATGTGAGTGTTTATACAGAAAACATACCACAGGGTCACACTTGTCTATCAGCTCTGAACATAATTCATGTGCCGCTACTTGCACAGGGCTTTTCAGGGAATGCTGTTTTGGCTGAGGTTTGGTCTGCACACGTAAAGGCTTCCTTCAGGAGAATAGAAGGATGTGAGCATTTCTGTTGCAAGGTGACCAAGTGAAAAACAGGAACTGTGCACTTCATGAGGGGCTGACCTCCGGTCTGTCACCCTCTGCCATTAGGAACTACATGTACATGCTGCTCAGAGCAGGAGCATGCCATGCTCCAGCCAACACTGTTCTCTGAACCCACAGCCAGTTGGCCCCTAGTTAAAGAAATGGAGGTGAATTGCACTAAGCTCCATTTGGGGCCTTAAGCAATTAGAGAAGGATGTTGATAAAAGTATCGGCTAATTTCTATTAAATAATATATAATTAGCCTTATGCACCGCACATATAAAGATAGTTTGTTTTGTTTTGTCTCACTGTGGTGTTTGAGGGTTCACTCAGCACTCCAGCCGTGATTGATGAAGGAACCCCCGAGAGTAACCCAATACAGAACAGGAGGCTGTTTGGATAAGCAGCTTAACCAATCAGTGCCTGATAACCACAGAGCCTATCCAAATAATTCAGGCAGACCTCACTCAAAAAGGTCCTAAACTATGGCAGCTCCTGCAGTTCAGTATCAAGGGAGTTTCTTGTAGCAATTACAATCCAAACTAGAGTGTTATTTGTTGTATGTGTGTGCTCTCATACAATTTAAACATTATATGCGACCCTCCTGGCTTTTTGACCTGTAGCCCCTCTCCTCTTCCTGTTTTCCCAGTGGAGCCAGAGTTCAAGTACGTCGGTAACATGCACGGCAACGAGGTGCTGGGCCGCGAACTGCTCGTTAAGCTCGCCCAGTTCCTGTGTGAGGAGTATCGAGCAGGAAACCAGAGGATCACCCAACTGATCTATGACACACGCATTCACATCATGCCCTCCATGAACCCAGATGGGTATGAGGTGGCAGCCAGACAGGTAACAGAGACCCCAATTCAATATGTAAATGCATAAGTTTCAACATATATTCCATTTTGGCTGGTCTTTCTCCAAGCAGTGATACACAGTCATATGGCATTATTTTTTAATCAGGTTTGGAGACAGCAAAAAGACTACTCTGACTGGATTGTGATGCTTCATAGTTAGATTTCCATAGAGTTTTTGTATGTATTTTATTTTTTTTTTTACTCCCGGGCTAATAGTTTCCTCCAATTACTTTGCTTCTACCAATGGAAAATATAATTGTAAACTTAAGAAAGCTTCCATGTGATTAAACCAAGATGTTTCCATTATAGGTGTACAAAGGGCCTAATGTGATTTTACTGCAATAATAACATGTATCAGTTCTTCAGTTGGAATTATATTTGGCAAGAAACATTCCGTTGGACACAGCCCCTTTAAAATGCATACATGTGTGCACAATATCTTTGAGTCAAATTATATGTCACTCATAGGCATGCATGGACACCACACTGTAATTTGTCACATCAACAGAAATGCAGCTATAAAAGCAAAACAATAGGACAGATTATACTTAACTTTACAATCAAGCCTAAACAGTGAAACCGGTGTCCTGTTTGTTCCAGTTCAAAGCAGAAAACTGCCAAAATAATATGCAAAAATGATTTGCTCTGGTGACCCTATGTGGAAAAAACTGAAAAATCCAATTGTGTTGAAGTCAGTATTGAATCATTTCAAGGAAATATTGATGCAGAAGGCCAAGAATGTGGTATTTGAAACTAAATAAAAGTTATTGGGGGAACAAATCCCTTTTTTCCATATTAAAATGAGCGTTTCAACATAAATCTTTTCCAGTTGTGGTCATGCTAGTAAAGGATTTTGTAGAGTTAGGGCTTTTAAAATATGGTGTTCTTATTTATCTGTCCATGATCAATATTCAGTCAGTTATATTACTAATATGTTACCAGGGTCCAGAGCTAAATGGCTACCTGGTGGGCCGTGGGAACGCCAGGGAAATTGACCTGAACCGCAACTTCCCCGATCTGAATGCTCTCATGTACTACTATGAGAAAACCAACGGACGCAACCACCACCTGCCTCTGCCAGACAACTGGGAGCAACAGGTCAGTACCACTATAGTATCTGCTCTACAAACTTTAGATGTTTAAATAATCAAGGTTATAGTTTGAGTTGAGTTAAAGAGAGATGATGACAGATAACGTAAGATGGCCTCTACTTGTGACTGTTTACTTGGCTCCCTTCGAACCTAAACACTGTCGCTGTGTTTGCTTATCTTCCTGTCAAGACTGTATTAGCTCATATAAACGGCACGGTTAGGGTTCCTTTGTTTAAAAATACATTATAGTTTTCAAATACAATAGTTTCTTTGTCACTGCTACTTTCAAAACATGCATGGAAAATATTCTAAAATACATTTGTCTGACACTTTGAAATATATAATCACATTTAGATGTGTGGGCCAAGACTGAAACTTTGGATTTGGCTTGAAGTCGGCTCTGACTGTGATTCTGTTGATACACGTTGCTGCTGTTGTAATTTTCATACTTTTATGGTCACACCGGTGCACTTGTCCAAGCAACAAAATCTCAAAGTGATAGTTGAAATTCTACTACAAGTCTTTATGCATTCAATCCAAATTCTCTACATATTTGTAAGAAAGTCTGTGCACAGTTTTATCCACCAAAAAATCTATTAGCAATAAAAATTGCCAGTGAGCCCTAATTAGCTGCTAAAATATCTAATAAACACCTACATCTCTGTGAAAATGAATGCCCTGCTCTTCCCATTTGCTGGCTGGCTGTCCTCCAGAGCGGCTGCCTTCCCAACACACAAAAGAGTAACTGTGCCACTGTTACAGATCCTGCATTCATGGCCTTAGGATCACATTCACCAACTACATTTCCCTGTGTCCCGAAGCCACAAGCCCATGCACCATTTAAATCATTTAAATGAACCCAATGTTACAGGTTAATCTAGGGGCACGCAGTCATAAAACAGGCTTTGCTCAGAGTTACGCAAAACTTAAACAAGTCATCTGTTTTTGGACCAGTCTGGATTAGACTTAGTCAGGGCTAAGGTGCAGTGTTCCTCTAAAATTTTGTTCAATGTTGTGTCTTTAAATAAGCAAGGTAGGTCTGTTTATTTAATGCTACTGTGGAATTTATAATAAACATTTGCTTTTACTGTTAGAATATGTATTTAAATTGACAATCCCATAGACCCGGTCCTTTTGATTTGGGCAATTATTGTTGAAACTTTGAAATCTGGCAAGTAAATGCATCTGGTACACAGTGATACTGAGAAATATTTAATTGTTTTCCTATTTCTAATTATGCTTTTTCACTGTTTTAGTTCAAGACAACGGACGTTCGGGGTTGTTGATGAACTTCCTGTTTCAATGCTGTTGATTCGTATATAAAAACTAAAACATATTGACTCATTGTTAACACATCATTTGCTCTGAATACTGACAGATAATACAGCACTGATCCTTCTGTAAAGAGCACACCTTGCAGAGGGTTTGGGTGAAATAAATATAATTTTGTTCCCCATATTTATCAATTGCAATTTTCGAGTAAATGTTAGTTTTATGTTATTAAAACTAAAATAAACATTACTTTAAATATTGATTTCCTGTTACAAACATTTAATGAACTCATGCTTTCATTGACAGAGAATTAGCTGTGGACCTCTCCATTAAAAAGACCCAACCATATCATTGACCATTAGAAATCACTGAAGCTCTACCTTGCTCTGTATGAGCCACACAGATTGTAGAGGGAAAATTATGTGCTGACATTGTAGTAATGGTGAGATAAAATTCCATAATTTATGCAATGCCTATGCTTTTCACCTTGATATGTTCTCCCATACCTTCCACATACAATTGCAAATTCCAGTCTTGATAGGCCACCCAACTATTATGGTGATATATTGTGAAAGATGTAAACATTATATAAACATGCCCATGCTAAATACCTGGCTTGAGTTCACACACAAGGTGGCAGCTGTTGTGTTCAAGGCCAATGGACTGGGTTATTCTTAAACAAGCAGTAGGCCAGACTGTTTATTGTCCTACATAACTTAAACATGGACAAGCGTTAGTCTCTGTCTGTGTTTATGACATATGGCACTAAGCTAATAAGCACTGACAAGACTGTGTAGACTAGAATTTAAAATGCTTGAAATAACAGATAATTGCATCGATTGAAACCCCTTAAACAATCTTAAGTTCATGCCATTTGTCGACGATGGAGATGGAGAGGTTTACCACATTCAAGGAATGACAGGCTGCACATTTTTCATATGATGTACATTGAAGAAACAGACTGAGTTTGCATTTGAGCCTTGAATAGTTGCTTGGATTTTTTTATTTGATTCAGTTACTCTGAATTTCATTGCAACTGTTTGTCCCTGGTGTTTGTGTTGCAGTGTTCCAAGCCTGATAGCAGAAAGTTGTATCAGTAAAGATAAAAATTGCCTATAATATATTGCCTAAACTAATAATATAATTGAATTTGGTTAAGTGTAACACGCCTAAGTGTGTTATCCTAAAGTCTGAACTGAACTAGACAAAAAATACAAAAATACATAATGAAAAAAGATTGATTCCTCCGGTTGTTTTCATAAATGTTCTATTGCAAAATTAAGTATTTCAAGACAAAATGCATTACAGTATTACAATTGATTGCCTAAAAAAGGGAAGCCAGCAAGTGTAAGAACAAAAGAATAGTTGAAAATGGATTAGTTTTCAGATGGCAAAGAAAAAGAAGATTTATCCAAAAATCGAGCTAGGCAGGGGGGATTGTGGTTCCTGGTTGCACATAAAACCAGATGTCCTCAATCTTCTGATGTTTGGCTCCAAGTGTAGCTTTGTGTAAGACGCAGTAGTTCGAAATACCATGGGGCTTTTGTGTTTAGGTCAAAGGGCCATACATGAATGAGATGGGTATCTGCTACTGCATAACTGTTGTATTTCTTGAAATACCCTCTGTAGGTTGAACCAGAAACGTTAGCGGTTATAAAATGGATGCAAAACTACAACTTTGTCCTGTCAGCAAACTTACATGGGGGGGCAGTGGTGGCCAACTACCCATTTGACAAGTCCCGAGACCCCCGTATTCGAGGAAGGACCACATACGCTGCCACTGCTGATGACAAACTGTTCAGAAAGGTGAGATAGGCACATAATGATTCCAGATGTTGTATTTTGTCTGAAAACATGTGGATGGGTGACTCGTGTGTCTGTGTATGTGTGATCATAGTTGGCCAGAACCTACTCGTATGCACATAGCTGGATGCACAAAGGCTGGAACTGTGGAGACTACTTTGATGAGGGGATCACCAATGGAGCCAGCTGGTACTCATTGTCCAAAGGTGAGCATGCAACAACCTAAAAACATTATTGATACTTGATAATACATAGGTTACAGCATCAGTAATGTCAACTTTTAATAAATGTTAACTAAATAGAATAGTATTGAATAACTAAGATAACAAATGAAATTAATGAGAAATGCTCAACACTGACATTATAATGTTGTTTAGGGGTCTTTTATTTCACCTGAAGACTACGGCATATACTGTGTTCAATATGGTGATTACTGACTTCTACTGACTGAAGTATGGTGGCAAGTGACTACAGTCTTATGCAACAACAGAATATTTATATCTTCCTAACTGAAAATATCAATATAAATATCTAAACAAACCCTAATATGCAATCCCTCCATGTTAAGAAACATAAAAAGTGTTTTGTCTACCAAATATTAATGTCATTATTCATTAATAATAATAAAGACAAACAACATTTGAATTTAAACCAACAAGAATACAATAACTTTGGTTGGTTGTACATATTTTACATACATTTAACATTTAGACATTTTTTGTTATTGAGTTTCTAACAAATATAGCCAAGGTCACCTGCATGAGTCCTGGGCTTATGCTTAACATCCCTGAGATTCTCTGAGTGTCTCAAATGGCATGCTTTCTCAATGTCGCTATGAGGATGACCCTTCACTTAACTTCTGGTCGAACATTACAAACAACACCACCATTTACAACACATAGATAGGACACTCATATGACTTTATAGGTCAACAACAACCTATTTACTTGAGAGACTCTCTTATAATGGCTGACTTATTTAAAACAAGATGTACTAATCCTCTAGCAAGCTCTCTGTTCTGTCCATAGTCTTCATGTAGACAAGCAGGTGGTGGACTCTCCACCAGAAAAGTTACATAGTGCACCCTAAAAATACTTGTAATTCCACAATGTCCTTTGACATCAGTTTATTCAATCTATAGTTTTACTAATGTAATGCAATAAAATATTTCAGTTTTTTATCCTAGCTAAGATGAAATTCACAGCACAAGTGTTGTTTAACCACTTTCAAAACAAGCAACCCTGTTAAATTCATACCAAAACTGAAAAATACCACAATCACTCAATCGTCACCAGTTTACTCAAGCATTTTCTTTTTTTAATTGCCTTTCTTTGTCAGAATTTGCTTGTAAATTCTGTAAATTTTAAGTTTCATCAATCAAAAAAGCTGCTATGTAATTCTTCTCACTGTCACCACATTAAAAGCTCAACAATACCACCATTAGCAAATATGTTGATGTTCATTTGGCATGACTCTCATGACTCTCTTGAGCTTTTATTTGAGTTTGGTTCAATTTATTGAGTTGGACACCTTAAGGCAAAGAGTTACGAGAGTTTTGGTTATGCCAGACAGACATTGCAAAGTCCACCCATTTTTGTTGAGGTTGGGGGTAGTCTTTGATTTACTTTTTACAGTTAAATATGTCAGAGAATGTTTAAAGCCATCCACATTGTCTAGACGTGCAAAGCATTTCAGTTCAGTTAATCCATAACTATAACAAATGTATTTCTCTGATGTTTATGTGCTCTGGACTTGGCTGGCTGACACACTGCGCTGGTATTTGAATCTCATGACGTCTTTGTGAGTTTTTGCCAGAGATGAAAAGAGCCACAGTCACATTTAGTGGGAGCATGTTAAAGTTTATTTTGACGACTCCATTTGTCCAAGTCTTATGTCATGGTCTGGGAGGTTTTAACTTTCACTCCCCACGATGTCCTCATGTCTATTAAGACATTATAAAAAGTCATGTTTTTCTAAGGAAACATCTTCTATGTTCTAAGTTCCAAAAATCGAAATGAAAACTAGTCACATCTACTGGATGGATACTAGTAGTGTATTTTCTCAATCAAGAAAATGTATTTTAAAAGGTGCTATAATCAATTGGAATGAATCAAATTATTAACAATGGATGTGGTATCAGCAGTAACAACAGTAGTTGTAGTAGCAGCAGCAGTGGTAACAGTGTTAGCTGTGTTACAATGAATTTTGTAGTATAGCCCATTAAGGCCAATACTAGTCATACTAATAGCACCTAAAGCAGACCTTCAGTACGTTTTAAACACTTCTTAGAGACCTGTAATCCCTCAGTCATCCAGGTATGATCCATAGTAAAAGAAAAATTCAAATCTGTCAACTGGACAAAAAGTTGATCAACTTTTTGTCCAGTTGGCAGATTTTTTTTTACATTATAACAGTGCAGTTACATTTGCACTCTATATCTGATTATTATCAGATTGTTTGAGTTATGAGACTATAAATATGACATGTAAGCAGCAAAATAATGTTATTTCTTTCTGATCATGGCCCCTCAGATTACTTATCTGATTTATTAAAAATCAGATAATAATCACATTTTGGTGTGCATGTGTGCATAGCCACTGACGCATTAATACATCCACCACTACAATTAATCATAGGGTGTGTTTACACTTGCACATAAACCACATCAAAATCCTGGTCTAGACCATGACAAAACCCAGACTATAACAAGAACAAACCAAGTCTGGACAAAACTGGGCTCAAACCAGAACCCAAGAAAAACATGTCTGAATGCACCCTTATATTGTTTTACTAATACTTTTTTTGTTGTCTATTTTTCAGGGATGCAGGACTTCAACTACCTGTACACCAACTGCTTTGAGATCACTCTGGAGCTGAGCTGCGATAAGTTTCCTCCGGCCTCAGCGCTGCCCAGAGAGTGGCTCGCCAACCGGGAGGCACTGATCTCCTATCTCGAGCAGGTTAGATACTCTCGGTCCTAGACTGGGGTCCAGTGTTTCTAGACTGGGGGTCTCAGTATGTGCTGTAGTTATCATGGTTGGATACAGGCTTGTTAGTTGGTACTCACTTTTAAATTTTTGGTTTTACTTAGATCCAGCTAGTTGTGTTGCTGCTCTTGTTTTTAAGGATAAATATCAAGTGTAGAAATTAGTCCTGGTTAAGACCTTGTTTTTTGGTTTAATCCTTGTTATGAGCTTTTGGTTCAGTTTTAATTATGATGTAGTGATTTTTCAAAATTTCTAGCCCTATTTTGTTTTTGTAGTCTTCTAGGCGGCTTCATGAACTATAAAACTCACAGATTGGCGACTGTATTTTATGAAAACATTACCTAGACATATTAAGTCTTGTGTATTTTGGGTATTACATTATGAGCAACAACATAACTGAGGACGAATGAGTAGTAATTTGATTTAGAATGTGTTATTACCATAGACTGTAGTTATTACCTAGCAAATAGCATGTTTTTAAAGTATTTTGGAGGAAACAAAAGCATTCATTACATTTGGTGGGATTGTCTTGGTAATTTAACATGTCCTGTCTAGGTGCATCATGGGATAAAAGGCATTGTCTATGATGAGAACAACAACCCAGTGGGAAAAGCTGAGATCTCTGTGGCAGGCATCAACCACGATGTGACCAGCGGTGAGGAGCAGTAGTGTGGCACTGACATCTAGTGGTTAAATATTGAACTGCATTCACAACATCAATATTTCTTTTCTCAGGAGTGGATGGAGACTACTTCAGGCTCTTGTTGCCTGGCACCTACACAGTGACTGCCTCTGCTCCTGGATACCTCCCTTCGACCACCACAGTTACAGTTGGCCCAGCTGAAGCCATTGTGGTATAAATACTATAACTATACAAGATACATGTTGGTATTTACCACTGGTGTTAGTTGGTCCAAGTGCTCACAACAGTTTCACTTTATTGCTGTAGAAAATTAATTCAGTGTTTTTTTTATACAATTATAATTTTTCATGCTCTTTCTTTACTACAATAAATACATTTTTTTCCCAAATCATTAAGTAAGAATAGATATAATATACTCATCTGGCTCATCTAACTCAACTTTTGAGTTTTACTGTTGAAAAAAAACCCCCAAAACAACGTAACAGTTCACAATATATTACAGTACAGTAATATTGTTTTATTGTGGATTATATTGTCCATTTAATTATGTTTTTATTTCTCACTATATATATTTCTCACTATACTCTTATTAAAACTATTTAATCTAAATCTGTTCATATCTAAGCTGAATGAAACTTGTAAGTTCACTTTGCATTTTTGTTCATCTGTGCTTATTTATTCTTCACTTTTTCCAGCTGAACTTTTACTTGAAACCAGCACCAAAACAGAACCTGAAAGGAAAGCCCCACAAGAGGAACCTGTCGTCCCAGAAGGCACCGCTCAAACTGGGCCCGAGATGAGACCCACCCAATAACAGACACTGAAGTCCTCAACACACATTGCATACCCACATAAGCTTGGATGCAGAAACAATGGCATTTGCAACAAAACGTGTATTGTTTAAATCTTTATAATCAATGTAATAATTTGTTGCTCTGTTTTCGTGGTTCTAGTGAATAACTGAACGTCTTTTGTATTTATGTAACAGAATTCTTGATTTGTATCCTGTATTTGTAAAACATGATTACTGTTGATTACTTTATAATGATGTTAAAATCTAGAAGGAATAGAAATAAAAGAATATTTTTACTCTTTTAGACCAGTCTCTAGATGTTCTTTTTGTCCATGTATGTTATGTAACACCAACTGTGTTGCTGTAAATCATGCCATAGTATTAAGAAGGCTATAGTTTTTAATAGGCTACTGCAATGCAACAAAATGCTTTCAAACCTAAATAAGTTGTTTTCCTGTTCGCTTTGTAAGTTCATAAGTGCATAATTTGAGAACGTGCTATGTATAGGTAGGTTTAACACGTTATTTTAATAGATCCATGGTTTAACATAACTAAATTTGCTGAATTGTTCACATTACGACAGTAGAGGGCAGCAGAGGATCATTTGTTCAGGCCATTTCTACAGGGCAAAAGTCAGAAGGCATAATGACACAGTACAACCGAGAACAACCCAGAACAGTGTGGTCAAAGAAAATAAAATTGTTGTCAGTGCTATGAGCTCTGCGGTCTATGTATTAGACGTAAACGGCATCCGTGATCAACATTTAGTCTGTTAATAATCAGAGCAAATATTTCAACCATTGTGTTGTATTTGTAGACTATGCCCCTTTGTAAGTACAAGTCTCCTGGTGCCAGCTCTTCATGAACAGGAAAGAGGAAAGACGCACTTCACTTCATACTGAATAATGACAGTGATTTAGGACTCCTTCAACAACAAGGGACCACACAAGAGGAAAAGGAAATAACGCGGCTGTTTAGAAGTGTGTTCAGATCACTGATAGACCAACCCTAGTAGTAGGCCTACTTTACTGAACTACAAGTAAAAGTGTATATAGCACGTCAAATAGTCCATGCTATTACTATAGGCTATCCTCTTGTCTTTCAGTTAAATTATCAAATTAAGCATCTGTCCTACAAAACAGAAATAACTGAAGATTAACATGAGAAGCTAATCGTGATACACTCCTTCTATTCACTGGGGCTTCTTAGGATGTTGTTTGAGACCCACAGAAAGGTATAGCCCTTACTTTGCACGTGGCTGTTGGTGCTTAGGTGACTGATGGCCAGCATACACATATTATATATAATTTATTAGTTTTCAATAGTCTGCGCTATAAACTTGCACAATTTACAAAAGTATCCACAATATTTTCAACTTTTCAACTTTTATCAACTTTTCAATAAATTTTGATCAGTTTCATCATTTATTTATGTATTTATGTATTTATTTATTTATTTAAACATAATTAATCAGCTAAAGATATAAACATTTTTGTTAAAGGGCCCATATTACACTATTATCTGATCTATGTTATAATGTTGTTTCCTCATCACAAACATACCTGGAGTTGTGTTTAACACACAAACCCTGCATATTTAGGCTGTGTTCTTCTCTCAAACACTCCACCTTTTGATGTCATGCTGTGTTTTTAAACTCCATACTCATTCAGTAGAATCATTTGGATGATTTCAGCTCTGGAATTGCCCATCTCTACTGAACTAAAGGTAAAAGGTAACTGCTAACTTGAAACTGTAACTTGAAAGGTAGAACAGAGCATTTTGAGTTTTGAAGATGAAGACAGACTAATAATAAAGGTTTACGCAAACGTGTGAATAAAACAAAATACAACTCCAAGTATATTTTTCAAGAGGTAACAGCATTATAACATGGCTTGAAGCTCACAATAGTCCATTTTGTGTAATATAGGACCTTTAAGCATTATACAAACACATGCAGCAAAGCATTGTCAAATATAAATAAATTTCTTTTCATGTAATAATTACAAGTGACTCATAAGATCACCAGCCTTTGAGATACAAGTGACTACAAGACATTTTTACAATCACTCCAATCTTCTGCCTACTCAAACACTGTCATAGCTCAAGCGTCCTCATGGGTGATACAATGGCATTGATTGTACTCTCCGGCAGTACACCCTCTGCTTACGGCCTACAGCGCCTATAGTGACGATAGCTTGGCACAAAATACAGAAAGACAACAATAGACCCACATAGTACTCCTGAATGAGAGTGACCAGTGTGTAGAGACAAAGTCTGCGTTTATAGTAGCTCTGATCTGGACCTTTCTGAGTTATTGACATGAGTGACTGCAGTAGACTTTAGATGTGGCGTCAATGAAGCCCACCTAATGCCCACCACACTTACTCATTGACTAAGCAGTTTTGGGAAATGACTGCTTTGGTTTGAACATCTGAAAGTCTACAAAAGCCATGGCATAGGAACTGGGAAGATTTTTTTTGCTGGTTCAGGCCAGGATTTGACTCGCATCTGGTTCAAATTTAGAAATTGAAGTGAGCATTATTTATTACTGGTAATGTTTTAAGAAAGGTCTATTTAAAGGTGCACTGTAACTTTTCTGGTGGGAAGTCTGACCACCAGCTTGTCTCCATGGAGATGTTATTACTGTGCCTGGAACATTCCACAACATGGCATTAAACATATCTCTTTTGCATGTATTCAACTGTTATTTTTTGTTATGGTGAGTGGGGTCGTCTCTCTCAGCTCTGACAGCTCTTGTCTCCATGAATGAGTCTGGTCAGCAGTGAATCTCCCCGTTTTCAAATGAGCGTGATTGACAGGGGGATTAGCCAATCAGGGACAGGCATGGACTGTCCATAGTGGAAATAATAAAGGGGAGAAAAATCACAGGGGACTGAAAAACATTGCGGATTTCTGCAGGGAAGCACTAAAATGAGATCATTAGATTTTAATTGTTAATGATAGGTGACCAATGAGCTCCTTCATTTCACATAATGTCACTGAAAAGACGGATCTGATTGCACGATCACGTCTGACTGGACTGGAGACGCAGCGGAGAGCGTGGCGACCAGACTTTTATCAATCTGTATAAAAAATACAGAAATATATCATTCTGGATTTGCCAGGCAAGCTATACTGTGGAATATTCCAGACAAAGTAACAAAACCTCTATGGAGACAAGCAGGTGGCAGACAAATTAATCATAGAAAGAAAAAAATAATAAAAGTTGCCTAACTAGTTGCCTGTATTTTTGTTCGAATATTGTTTGGGTAAATTAGATTTTTGTTTGAGCTTTAGAGATTCCATTCAATATAGGCCTATAGATGCTCATGTGCTCACATACTGATTTTTCTATCATGTATTTTTTTTAAGTACTTGTATCCAACAGTTGTTTTCAGCACTGAAAACAAGTCTGAGGTTGTTTTTGAAGATGATCCTGTAAACTCTACTATATCTTTTTTCTTTTCCATGCCAGACTCTATTCCGCAGGTATTCAAAGATTTCCTGCCATTGTTCTCCTCATGAGAGTTCACATATGAGGAAACTGACATTACTGCCAACGCTGCAAAACCTTCTCTCCACATACACGGACACGCACGCGCGTTCACACACACACACACACACACACACACACACACACACACACACACACACACACACACACACACACACACACACACGGACACAGAGGATATGGTCTAGCAAACGTGTCATCACTCACGCAATAACTGTGATTTTCTCTCTTTAAAAAGGAGTTCTTTGACTTAATTATTCTAAATGACAAGGCAGATACATCTGCAGAATGAGGAGAAAGCCACAGCTGTATATTCAACTTCCTGAACCTCTACTAAACTTGTTGGCACTATATAGTTTGAAAGGATTAAAATAATGTGATTTCAGTATTTTAGCAGAATATGCAGAAGGAGGTGTTACTTGCAGAAGGGTTGTGAACATTTTTGTCACGGTGGAGTGGACATTGCAGACAAGTGCTGACCTGTCGACACTAGTCAAGTCCTATTGATAGCAGGGGCAGTTTGCCTATCCACTTTGGCAAAACATGCTTTAATTATATCAATATCCTCAAAAATATAGTTAGTGTATAGTAAGTGTAGCATTTTAGTCAAGCTCAAGGGGTGTAGGCAACATGGGTTCTGCTTTCTGCACCTGAGCCTATTATAATAGCCTACAGGACTACTGGGATTAATATCAGAGTAAATACATTCCCAGTAAAATAGATCAGATAGAAAGATAACAAAATTACCAAAATCATAGTTGAATCTTTCTGAGCTAATTTGCAAAAAGAGAGAGGCTACAATTAAAGTTGTGACTAATTTACCACCATCACCCAAAGCCAAACTATCTTACTTATTGGAATATTTAGCCATCTCGTGTCATCTCTTCGAACACTTTAGTTTAAGTTTTTAGTTTTATTTAGTTTAATTTATATGATAATAGGCTAATTTCTGGTTTTGTCTGGAAACCTTTTATTTCTCAATATCCTTACATGAACTGAAAACAAAACAATTACTTATGTTCGTTGCCTTTTAAGATTTTTAAAAATGTTGTTTATTTAGCATATTTATTATTTTTGTATTTTAGACAGGCATGACTTGGGGCAGCTCCGGTTGTGTGGAAAAAGTGGGTGGTGTCGTGTCGGTGCATGGTGAGCTGGGTGAGCGCAGAGAACTTCACCAGTTACTAACGTGATGACAGCTGACCCTGTACCGACGCAAAGCCTGCCACACTGCGACACTTTGTACCGACAGCATGATTTCTTGACCACCATGATAAATCTACGGATCATGTCAGCGCACTAAAGCCGTGGGGAAATCTCTCTAAAGTTGCTCCTTCAGTTAAAAAAACGCGACTCCTCCGCGACCACATCATCACCAAACACGGAGCTCAAAAAAGTTGGATATCTTGTTCAACTGGAGTTAAAGGTTTTCCATTTGGAGATGATCTGAAGGTAAGGGCGCAAAAAAACTACAAAAACCTCTACTCTTGCGATGCCTATGATCACGTGTTCATCATCACCTAGATCTTGTTTGTAATGGTACTTTTACACACAAAACAACTTTCCGTAGACTGGGAAATTTGTTGTGCTGTTATTGCCAAGCGGTGACAGTCATTTGGAGGCCGGCGGACAGAAAAAAGCTTCATGATGGATCCAGGGCACGCAGTGTTCAATGGGGGCAACTAAGACTAATGACGTGAGTGGCATGACTGATGGCATTGAGCACTTGAACTGTAGACCAAATAATCCCCCACTGTCTGTCACCTGTGGTCAAACTGAAACCAAAACATTGTGCTTTTGATAATATACAGCCAAAGTTCAAAGTTTCCCATTAATTTATCAAATCAGAAATGGTATTATAAATTCTCTTGTCATCATTATAAGTCATCAATTTTCTTAAAGTTAAACCACTTGGGCATTGGTGGGAACATATATTCATGGGTATCAGCTTCCTGTTATACGCAACATTTTGTGATCTTTTCTCTATTTAAAAGATATACTACGTAGTTAGTTGTAAATAGTTTTATCGCTATGGCAACGGCCCTAATTATTCACCTTTCTGAAACCCATGAGCAGGCATCTCTAGCAACTAGGGGCCTTAGTGGGGATGCAGCCTGCCAATAGGCTAAATCTCATGCATTTATTGAGGCATAATCAATTCAGAATTATCCATGGGTAGGTTATGTCTGTTGAGGTTTACAGAGAGAGATTCTGTATAATTCAGAGCAGAGAATTCAACCCACAACCTCCATGCTGAGAGGTACAGAGGCGTTCACGTACCCCACCACCGAGCAAGACACGTTTGATTATCTTTTTGATTGTTGCATGATTGAATGGGTCAAGGAATTTGTTGTATTTTTTATTCTGTTGACAACTGTCTTTTTAAATTGTGCTTGTTACTGTACACCACACTGTGACGCTGCTTTTACTTAGAAGGTTCCTTTTATAGACATTATCTTTACAGTCAGTCACATGTTCCTGTTTGGGGCTAATGTTGTTATGTTATTAAGCATTTCGCAGCCATTGCCCGGTCTAAATTTCCCATCTATGACCACACACGTGTCCTTATCAGTGAATAATGCATCAGTGGGCTTGGTGTCTCATATCTACACTTAAGAGAAACTTGAGGCAATTGTATCGGTTTACAAGTGTTTCATGTGTGAATGACACTCTGCTGTGGTTGCCCTGGTAAACAGAGCTAATTGAGTTAAACCATTTGACAGTAGGGCAAATGTAAAGTTGTAAAGTTCATAGATATGAGCAACACATCAACCACAATGGATAGAAATAAAAACTAAAATATGTGAAGTAGTTCTGTAAGACTGCTTGCTGGCTGCTTGAGTAAAGATGTTTTTTTTTTTTTTGTTTTTTTTTTTTATGTCTTTAGCAATTACTGTTTTGCAAATATACCTGCCCTATAGCAACAGCGGCAATTACTACTACTAATGACTTGACATGCTCCTAAAAACTCTGTGTAATCTCTCAGTCATCCAGGTATGATTAATTGCAAAACAAAAATTCAATTCTGTTAACTGGACAAAAAGTACTTTACTCAAAGAACTTTTTGTCCAGTTAACAGAATAGAATTTTTTTTTTTTGCTATGCTCCTAAAAAGGTCACAATTATACATTAGTCCTTACAATTATCACAATTAATGATTAACAAAAACATCT
>KN472409.1:28010-66836 GCA_000787095.1 Periophthalmodon schlosseri
GTCGCTCACGGTTACTGTCTGAGCGCTCTATTCAGTCTTCAGAACTTCCCCCCTACGCCCTGGGACAGGCCAGGGCCCTTATGAACCTCCATGCTCAGCTCAACGAGGAACTAGACTTTCGAGAGGGGGACTTGATTATTATTACTGGCAAGATCTTTTTTTTTTTTTTAAAGTTGTGTGACTTTGTGTAAAAGAGTTCAGTTCCTTTCCTTTTTTTAGGATTAAGTTCAGTTCGCACGCAATGCAGAGGGATATTTCCAGAGGGATTTGTCGAATTGTTGACTCCGCTTTGCTCCCCACATGTACCTATGGATTGCCCCTATTTTAACAATGATTGTGATATTAATTATGGAGATGATATGGGAGAAGGGACTGACGAGGAGGTGGTGCAAGAAGCAGAGGTTTTTGAACAAGAAGAGCAAAAAGACAGTGTCATTGAAGAAATTGAGGGAGAGGATGAAGAGGGTGCTGTGTATGGCATAGCACTGTATGAATTTCGAGCTATGGAGCCGGGCGAACTGGACTTTGACATAGGTGACCGTATTCGGATTTTGAGCACTTTGGAAGATGGTTGGCTGGAGGGTAAGCTAAAAGGACAGCATGGTATTTTTCCCCATCGTTTTGTCAAAATAGAAGGCTCAGACCAGCCGAAAACACAAGAAGAAACTAATGAAATCCAAATGGAGGAGGAGGAAAAGGAGAACAGCTATCCTTCAGATGATAGCTCATGTCATGTAACTTCTCATGAGTGGAGAAGCTATGAGGACAATACAGTTTGGGATTTGGACTATTTTGAAGAGCAGAGGTGGCAAAGTGAACAGACAAGTACAGCCAATCAATCTGATAATAGTGGGGAGAGAGATAGGGGTAATAAGTTGGATCAACAAACTTCTAGACCAGGACGACGACCGCCAGAGAGGCCAAGATGCGCCCCTCCCCCTAGACCAAAACTACCCCCAAGACTCAACCTACCCGCACATAATAATAGACACTTCAATGAAAGTAACACAACTAGATCTAATCATACAAGTAATAATAGACATCTGAGACCAAAATTGTCGCACAGCTTGACTCTCCCTAACTCTTCCTCGGGTTGGTCAAAAGACAGCAGATCTCAGCATAGACCTCCAGTGGATGGTAAGAAAAATGCAAGTTTGGGTCATGCATTGGTTAACCTTCTTGATAGTGAAAAGCAAGCAAGGCCAATTCGCCATGCAAGTTTCAATGATGCGGATAGGTTGGGCAAAGCAGAGACACTGCCTAGATCGCAACAAAGTAATTCAAATGGAAAACTTTCATCTATTACTTTGGAAGCTCTTGCAAACACTGCAAGTGATTTAGAAACCAAGCTCTCCCAGCAGCTATTTGAATTTGAAAAAAGTTTGGTGTCATCTTTGAGTGAAAATAATATTAACCAGGGGGACACAAGCAACCATTTTTCAAGGCATTTTTCTATACTGGACTACAATAGTGAAAACGATATAATCCGTGGCACTTCAAATTCACCTGTTTCCCATTTATTACAATCCAACTCTGCATCCTCTTCACTGGAGAGACGCAGGACACTCCGACCACCCCCTCCCCGCCCAAGAGCGCATCGCTCCCTAGTGCCCGCTCCCCGCAAACCAGCTCGCCCTCCTCCAAGCCCCCCAGCTCGTATCTCAAGACAAAGTACAACCCCAGAAAGACTGGATTATGGAAATAACCCTATTTTCTACAGTCCTGAAGAGCCAGCTATGGACATCTTAGACCAGCCAATAGCAAGTGAAGAATATGGTGATCTCGCTTTAGCACAAGAAGAGGAAATCCAAAAACAACTGGATGCTGAGAAAGAGTTAGAGAGAGAGGTTGAGATGCAGAGGGAAGAAGAGGAGAGGTACCAGTTGCTGTTAAGGCTCCAGGAAGTGGAGAATGACATGGAGGCCTACGCACAGACGGCAGAGGAGCTAAGGATGATGCTGGAGGAGGAGGAAGATGATACGGCCCGGATGCAAGCGCTTGAGAATTTAGAGTTCTGTAACTACACACTGGAGACGCTAGCATTGGAGCAGCAGCAGCTACAAGGTGCGTAAGAGGGGATGCATGTTCTGTATGTGTGTGTCACTTTTTAATTTATTGGGCAGGAACAGTGCAGTCAGACTTTGGAAGAAAATTTACAATATTTCCCAAATTATCAAATGTTCTTTATATTTATATTGCCAAAACTTTTACTCACATTTATGTTCATTTATTTGCTGCAATCATCAATAATTTGAATACAGCCAATGACAAAATGATGTAAAAAGCTAAATTGCACCTGTGAGATTAGTATATTGAACTTTTTATTAATGTATTTTTGACCCGAAAAAACACATTTTCCTGAAAACATGAACACTTGTTTGTTGCATGTTTCCCCATTTAGGTTTTTAATTAAGTTCATTTGTAGTCCTCTGCTCAGTTCATACTTTGGCATCTCTGCACTTTTTCACATAGGTTCGAGGTGCATTCCAGCTTATAGTGAGAAAGCAGGCATCGCACGTGGGCCTCGGTCTCTTTAATTTTCCAGGGTTGCTCTTTTAGTGGCAGCTGAATTTCCAACCTGAATCTCCTTCTCCATCATCT
The DNA here is from genome assembly GCA_000787095.1 of Periophthalmodon schlosseri. NCBI lineage: Eukaryota > Metazoa > Chordata > Actinopteri > Gobiiformes > Gobiidae > Periophthalmodon > Periophthalmodon schlosseri. Next base: position 30,612 of record KN472409.1, read on the forward strand.
GTTCATTTTATGGGAGTTAAGAGTCAGGGCACTAGGTGTGGTTGGGACAGTTCAGTTTAGCTTTAGTCCATCAAAATCATGACCCACGTCAACACAGGATCGAGAAAGTGGTTGTGGTGTCTCGAGGAATGGCCTATGGTGTGTTTCACTACTTTTTTTGGAATCACTCGAGAAAACAGATGGGGCAAAGCTGAAGGTAGGACTGGACTCTTTAGATGTTACCCATTTTGGTTATCACAGCAGTATATAGTAAGGAAATGGTAAGTGAGAGCGACAAAGATCATATTAAGGTTTGAGATTGGAGCCCGTTCTCATAAATTTGAATCTAGCTTATTTTGTGTATTGTGTGTTGTATTTTATTTATTTATTTTTTTTTACAATCACATTCTATTATACTTACACCATCAGGAGAGTGACAACTTTTAATATTGTTGAAATTTGATGTGATACATGTGTTCCACAATTTCATGCAAGTAAACATTAGGGAGGATATGTGCTTGACATTTTAGAATTTAGGTTTAGACCCCCTGTTGAGACAGTTTAGAGTAGACTAAACATTCACCATTCTTTATTTTTATGGAAAGCCAACTTCCTCTTTTTGTTCCATGGAGCATTGTCTTGTTTGAAATGACACAATGTAATTTTTCTTTTTTTTTTTCATCTATACATTTTTTTAATTTTTTTTTTATTTCATACTAATTTTATATAGATTAATTCTGCACCAATCTGTATCTGCTTTGTGTAACAAGTATAAATGAAAGGAAGCCTGTAGATTTCGTTTAATTTTGTTGGCTTTTATCAGTATTTCAATTTAGCAATAATTCATGTAAAACCTTACAATAACAGGACTTAAGGGCACCTTGAGGGCATGAAAAAGTTGCATTGTCTCCAAGAGACTCTACAGCTGATTGCATAGTTCCCATTTGCACATCACAGGTATTCTCTTGTATTGTCTCAACAGGAAAATCAGAAAGTCAATCAAACTTATTTGGCATGACATTTGATTCTAACACTAAGATTATCAACACATTAGCCAAACACAAAAGTTTATAGAATGATATATTAGTGGTATATCAGGTTTCATGGTGTGTACACTACAAATTCCTTTTGTAAGTGAAAGTTAGCATATATCTTTGTTGTGGATGCGTCTAAGCCTATTGCTATTATTTTACTCATAAAGTCTCGCCCAGTGGTGAGGGTTTCCGTGCTTTTGTAGCGTGTGTTGCAGATGGCGTATTGTTACAGAACAGGTAGTAGCGTCAGGCAGAATTTTGGCTTATAGTCTTGTAGTGGTTCAAGTACTGTAAATCTGGAGGTACATGCTACTTGATATTTAAAAGTAATTAATTTGCATTTGTGAATTTGTTTATTCAGTAGCTGTCTTTTGTGATTTTTGTCCTTTTTATGTGTTTACTTTTAGTCTTTAAGGTTACTCTTCCTTTGGTGCAGTCCTGTTTTGAACTTAGGCATGTTATAGTCCTATTTTTTCCACACTTATATTTTTTTCCTTTTCCATTACTTTCCATTACTTTGTTTGCTCTCTGGTCCAGACATAGGTTAATTTTTGTCTATAAAGGCCACAATGTGTTTTTATGACGTTGTCTTTTAATTATAAATCCTAGCATTTTGTAAATTTATATCCAAAACTAACAGTCAAATAACATATTTATTGTAAGTCTGTATACTTGTTCTGAGTGCTCATTAGAACACTTACTTTGACCGTTCCACCTTTTATAATACCTTAAACCCTCCATTAAAATGCCCCTCTTGGTTTCCCTGACACCAAGCCATTAGCTGTTTCAATTTGTGCCAGTTTCAAGTTTCCCGCGAGGTCCCTAAAATCCCTTGTTGAAATACTGCTCTATTCGTGGAAGTCCCAGAGTGTCTAAATGCATTAGATGTTGATGTTTTTCCACAGATTTAACAGCAGGGGTAAAGGAGACAGTATTTGACATTCCTGTAGTTGACACATGCACACAAGCAGAGAGTTTCAGTCTTGCGCTGCCACTGAGAGCCAAGATTCTCAGTCCTGATAATTAGACTGAACAATGTCAAGAACGGCTGCATTAGCTTACATGTGAGACTGACTGCTGCATGTTTTGTAAGTAACACAATATAAATGAGTTAGACAAGAGCTTTTAATTGCATTTTAGTGTGTACAGAAACTAGTAGAGGTGAAAGGGACCTGCTTATCTACTAATATCACTAAACACTAACATTCGTGCATTAGAGGACATTGACAATGTTTTTTATGTGGGGGTGAGTACTTGGTAGTATATAGGTGCAATACAAATGCAAATACGTAAAGATAGTCCAGTGTATATGCTACCTTTGTGAATCATAAGTATTTGCATTTGCAATTGTTGTAGTACAGTAGTTGTAGTACTTGGGGTATCAATAATTAACAATAATCAAAATATATTTTAGCAAAACACGAATGTTTTAAATGTTTTTGTTGAGGTGTAAGTATCAGACAAATATAAAAGAACTGTAAGATTACCTGTATGTGCCGAACTATCACCATCATTTTATATCGTTTTGGAAGAGAATACCATACATTTGTTTCATTTGAATTTTTACTCAGCTCTTACTGCCCTCTGCTAGTTGTAGTAGTAGTACGTAGTAGTTCTGGTAGTAGTTTGTTTTGGCGGGTCATATGGTCAAGTCAAGTTTCTGTAAGATTTTTTTGTTTAATTATTTCATAACGTACTTTAGTACAGATTTTCTTCTACTTCTGGAAACTCTACTTGTTTTTCTCAGTATCACGTGTGGAGTGCTTTAAACCTGTGCTTGCTGGTCCAGCCTCTCGGGGCGGGGGAGGGATATATTATACTCTTTCTTTATGAATAGAGCCGAGTTTTTTCTCACACTGAAAGATTGTGTCACTTCTGAGAGTGGGACAGTCCTCAACAAAGGCTCATTGTAAAGTGTGCAGCTACTTTTCCAGTGCACTGCCCTAACTAGGCAGTGTCCTCCCAGTAATAATTCTCATTTACATTTATCTAGTGTGGATGTTGGACCTAGTTTTAGCTCTAATGATTTTGTTGGTACTTTTTTCAAATGTACTATTTACTACTTAAGTACAAATGTTGAATCTCCTGGCTCACCATTTCGATAACCATTATCATCTGAAAGTTCATTTTAAGATATTGTTTATCAAAAGTTAATGAACCATAGAACAGTATCAGTCTTGTTCAAATCTTGACCTGGATCCACATTAAAAAAATCTCTTTTGCCCATTAGACTTTTGAAGTGTTTTTATATTGTATTTTTAAAGTGCTAAATCAAAACTTTTTGTGCAATTATTATGCAGCAAAAGTTTACAAGACCCAAAGCACATTTGATTAATTAACTAATCTGACCCTCACAAAGCATTGACTTTTGTAGGAAAGATATCAACAAAAAGAAACAACATTTGGTGGCAGTCCATGGGCCCCAAATCCAGATTATAAAGCCAGTCTTCATCACATAAAATCTGCAGACAGACTGTTTTGCTGCAAACAGAAGCTCTGGCCAATTGAAACACAGGGAGGGGCTAGTCAGGCTAATCCTCCACTCATGTGACTTCACTGAATCATTAACCTTATCAGGCTCCTCCCACTCTAACCCTGCCCCCCTGCCGCTGCTGTGATTGGCTCAGGCAGTGTTAGGGTGGGGGCCAGGGAGCTGTGCTTGGGGCAGGGAGGTGTAGGAGCCAGGCAGTCCCACGGAGAGCCAGACAAGAAAACAAGTGGAGGAGTTTCGGGACAATATGCCTGACAGGTGGAGTCTAAACCGAAAGCCTTTCTTATGGAATGTTGTGGAATTCCGGAGTTTGGAAAGAGGAAATAACTGAACAGGAAAAGTGGCTACAGACAGGCGGCTGTGATGAAGAGCCCTGTGGCGTACGGGAATCCGGTCATGTTTGGTCAAATGGAGTGGAATCATCATGTCGCTGCCCCCCCCATGAGGAGGGGCAAGAGCGTGGAGGAGTTGGGAGACGCTGGCTGGGCTAAAGAACAAGAAAGATTAGCACATCTACAACATCTACACCATCTTCATCAACTCCAGCAGCAGCAACAAGTGGGATATCACGGTTATGGAATGGTGCATCCTCCTTCACCTGGGATGGTTCCGAATCCAGTTAGCCCAATTCAAGTTCCGGGTTTTCCGATGCCAGTCCATGGTGGTATGGTGCATGTCCAGCAAATGGTGCCAGTTGGTTCGGTACCTCCTCTTCCTCAAATGCACATGCCACCACAATGGCCAGTACAGCAAGGTCAAGTTGACAAGCTGAATGGCTACTACCATCCCGGGTCAGAAAATGGACACCTTGACGTGAGGATATCTGAATGGAAAGGAAAACATTGTTTTTACCAAGGTCCAGAGGATTCCCAAAATCAGGAATACAACACAAGGGTACAAGCAGAGCATGACAATATCAACTTAAGTTATGAAGATACCAAATATGAGGAGGACAGGAGGAGAAGAGAAGATTGGGATCAGGGGAAGGACCATCATAAAGACCGTTATGGGCACAGGAGACACTCAGAGGAATGCTTGGACAGAGAATACACTCGGAGATATGACGATCGCTATGGCGACCGATATGGCGACCGCTATGACGACCGCTATGACGACAGTGATCGGGATTATCATGGCAATCGGAATTATAAGGAACGTGATGATTACTATGAAAAGAGAGACAGGTACGCAAGAAGAGACAAGTACTATGACCAAAAAGATTATGATGAGGACTATTATGAATCGAAAGAAAGGTACAGGGATCACTACAGGGAACGAGACAGATACTATGATAAGAAAGATGACTACTATGATAAAAGAGATGACGAACGATATGACTCTAGGGACAGGTATAGTTACAATCAAAGAGGTGAGGAATCTTACAGTAAAAGACGTGGGCATTATGAGACTAGACAAGATGAACATGACAGATATAGAGAGATGGACAGGTCCAATAGGTACAAAGATATAAGTGATGAGAGGAGAGAGGACCACTACAGTAGCAGCAGGAGAAGGGACCCTTATAGAGAAAAGGACCGCTATGAAAGAAGAGACCGATACGACTATGATAGAGAAGATCGGCTCTACGACAACAAACCAAGAGACAGGTACCGCGATTTACGTTCCCTTTCTGACGATTCACGATATGAGGAGTACCCCCAAAAGGACCGCAAAAAAACCCACTGTGAAGAATGGGTGGAACAGCAGAACAAGAAGCTAGCATTAGGTGACTCTTTTGAGGATCCAGGGGTGTACCGGGCCTTCGAGGACATAGAGAGGGGATATGAGTCCAGCACAGGGAGTACCAAAAGGGGTCGAAAACCGGTCTATGTGGGATCTCTGGATAGAAACAGCTTCTACAGGAAGACTGCCCCGAGCTCCTTGCGAAACTCCCAGTTCGCCACCACCAGGAAACAAAAGAAAGGTAAACACAACTCAAGCAATGGTGAGATGAAAATGTTCACATGTTAAGAGGTAGTACATGTGTATGTTGTCAAAATGGGTGAGAAAGGGCGTAGTATTGAACCTATTGTTCAATACTTGTATTTGACTTTTAAGTTTGGTATTATTCCTAAGAATGTAGGAGAAAAAACATCAGCCTATTTAAAGCATTTTCTAGTACAGGGAATAATCTTCTTTTAACTCATAAAACCCTTATATATGTCCATAATGGAATTCAATCCACTAACTTCTTGTTCTTTTAATGGGTATAGTTAATATTTTTGGATGTTTTAAAAGCTAGGCTATTGATTTTGATAGCAATCCACATCAAAATGACCAATGTAATTAACTTACCTAATCTCTTAAATAATAATAAAATTAAATAAAAGCCTGTACTGCACACTCACTAACTTCTTTTACTGCACACTCACTAACTTCTATTAGATAAAAATGTAAGAGAACAAGGTGTGTTGGTGTTTCCATAAACAGGAAGCTAGTGGTGGTTAGTGTCTCATTCGTGACCTCTAGAGATACTTGTCTAATCAATTTGACAAAAATGCTGATGAAGTAAGCACCCTCCCAGTCTGTGAGTAAGTCAGTATCACCCATCTCCTCAGAGGGAGCTGTCAAGGTATGTGTATGTGCATGGACTTGAAAAACTGGTCTCACAAGGATAGAGGTTTTGTTGTCTGTCATTACCTCAGGTTTTTTTTTCAGTTTTTGAGTGTCATATTTTGCATTGCTAATGTTGGACCTGGAACCAAAACTAGTTTGAGGAGTTGTTCTATTGCCAAAGGTCAGCTGTTTATTACTTTTATGACAGAGAAGCCCAGAGTTGGTGAAACAAATGAGTCCAGTGTAGTGTCTGACTGAAAAACACACACAGCCTTATCTCTCTTAACTGAAAGCATGTGTCCTCAGGCTAAAACTGTATCATGTCACTTAATCTAAATGTTTGTTGTATGGGGCCCAAATCCTTAAAGATCCTGAAGATTTTAACACACATTTGAAACACAAACAATATTTCCATTGACAATGTTGTTTCTGCCCTGAGGCGTAATCACAAGATCACCTGCTGTTAAGTTTTGTAACTTTTCACCCATGTTTTCAGAAGTCTTAATCTAAGTTACATACACTTATTGGGTGCACCTGTTGTATTGAGTTAAAGAAATAGTTCATTGGCAAAACACAGATTTGCAGATTGTTTTCCATTGGTGCCCAGTTTGAACTTATTATCTTAGTTATCTTAACTGTAACTTAAGCCTGAACGCATTGTTTTTACACAATTTGGATAAGTGTTTACAGTTCTTCACAGTCAAAGTTAAGTTAATATAGATATAACAGATGACGTACATAGTCAGACCTAAGCTTAAGGGAGTGTGTAGATGGTGATACTGGGCTTGGCAACAGGTAATAGTCAAGATGAATTATATCAAGGTTGCATGCTAAATTTATGTCTATATACCCCATGTTGTCAACAGTGGCAGTTGACTTCAAAGTCTGTACATATCTGCCGTTTAGATTTCTTTGTTTGCTCACTTTAAACAAACTTGACAATGAGTAGTTGACACAGGACTTATTTGCCAGAACACATTTGGTTTCCTCTTGATTTCTGGGGGTAACAAAATATTTTATGGGAATCTGGCCAATATCTGAGACCATTATAATAGTGTGTAATGTAATGTAATGTGTATGGTCCAGTTAGTGTTTAGTAGTCTGTTACACTAGTCCAAAAGTAACTACTCATTTACAACATAAGCACTGATTATAAAGTGCTGATTTCTGAAAATATCATACCACATTTCCATAATTTACTCAAATATTTGGAAGTGTCCCTTATGTGCTTTTGATACTAGATTGATCACACTTGTCGCGCTCTTGTCTCTGTCTGAGTAGTAGCAGGTGGCGCCCCTTTGGACCACCCCTCCCCCAGTCACCTACAACACCCTCGGACCACCATAGATCCAATTCAGGAGTCCATGTTTAATCTCTAGCGTCAGCATTGTGAGTAGATAGTGGGGGTCTGTCTGGTGCCAGTTTGTGACTAGTACCTCCTCCTTCACTATTTGTCTGATATCCAAGTGTGTGTGTGTGTGTGTGTGTGTGTGTGTGTGTGTGTGTGTGTGTGTGTGTGTGTATGTGTATGTGTGTGTGTGTGTGTGCACGCAGTTTGGAAGCTTATAGGCTATTAATGTTGCCATGTTTGAAAAGGCCACATGGACATTTACTCTCTTTACTCTGACACTGTCTTCTCGTCATCCTTTAATCTTGTTAAATTGTTTCAGCGCGGTCAGGACTTTGGAGAGCAGTTGATTGTACAGGCTAAAAACATTACAGCATCATGGCAGAGTGGTTATAGGGTGGACATTAGTTCAGTGACATTGAGGTGATGCAGAAATATCAAATTATCATTGTGTATAGGTCTAGAGAGATAAGCCTACTATATGAGCCTTATACTTGCAGTACATGAGCACATATTGACCACAATATTTTAATTTGGTTGATGATGTCTTTAGTTTTGACTAAGCATTGACTTGCTATATTCAATGTTACATGTTACATTTATACTGCTCTTCTTCATCTTAATTTGGCTTCTTTCCTGTTACAGCCACTGCATGGAGTAAGCTATTTGGCAGAATACCAATACTAATATACAGTAATCTCTATTCTTGATCAATATTCCATTTTAATTTCATTTAAAGAAATACAATGTTTTGCTTAATATCATTTTGCGATCATTTGTTTGAACATCGTAGTTCAGTTTATTTTGTGTAGGTCTATTAACACATTTCTCAGGGTGTACGTTGTTCTCACAGTAACTAGAGAGCACCGGTGTTGGTAATATAGTAGTGGGCCAATAATATGCTACCCCTATGAAAAAACCCACTACTCAACATTTTCTCAGATAGTGGTGTGGAAAAGGTGAACTAGTACACAGAGTGAATAGTTACTGATCAAAGATAACTAATTCCTATTATTTTTATTTTTATTTTTATTTTTATTTTTATTTTTATTGATCAAAGATTAACTAATTCTATTATTTTTATTTTTATTTTTATTTTTATTTTTATTTTTATTTTTATTTATTTATTTATGTTTTTATGTTTTTATTATTATTATTATTTTTTTTAAAGCCATTGTAATTGTGATGATCTCTTTAGATCTTTTAGTTGATAGAGACAATTATTTCCCATTATGTTTTATTTATTTATTTATTTTCTAGTTTTCACTTTGTGTGAAAATTGTGTGTCTTGAACATTCTTGGACCTCCTTTCTGCTATAACCTTTACTAAAACTTTATTTCTGGCCATAGTTTACTCTGAGACTTTTGTACAACGCAATACATTTATTTCAATATCGTATTACAGTATACAAACGCAACAGTTGACTTATTGTGAAAACCATTCTCCACCCCGAGGCAGGCACCTGTCTTTTCATGTTTTGCAATTAACAACTGATATTGTCTGATCATGTCTTAACACCTAACAGTTTCCCACACAATTTTCCCACGCAGGATAGCTTTGCAGCAAAGTCATGGCTCACAATGGCTGAATAGGAAATGTAAATGACTGGTGCTTGGATCCACGTCTATTTGAAAGTGTCTAAGCGTCTTACACTATTGCGTGTTTGGGCATCAAATAGGCATATTGTTCTCTCCATTTACTAGAAGACAGTACTTCTTAAATGGAGTGGCCCACCTCTTGTTAGCTTTTTTGGCACCCAGTGCTCCCATGCAAACTTGATGGTCTCTTGTAGTAATCTGATATGATTAATTGCATTCATTGAAATTAATGATATATTCAGTATAGTTTACAATGCATTTTAGCAATTATTATGATTTTTTACACTATCATAAGGTGCAATTCTTTTATTGTTCTCTTTCAAATAGGAAATGACAAATTCCACAATGTCTAGTTTTACTAATATACCTGCTGTGACTTAGTCGTGAGATTGTGCCAGTGGCCGGAATGTAACCTCCTGACATTTGACCCCAGAGATAAACAATGAATAAGCCTCTGTGTGCATCCTATATGACCGTACTCATGCCAGCAGATGTTGCCACGAACATTGAGTCAAATAATATAGATCTATACCTACTAAAAACAAATTAAAAGGTAAACATTGAATGTGATTTAGTGTATTATAAATCCCAAAATGAAAGTATCTATGAATGAAGATTGGTTTTATTTGGAACAATTCTATCACAAATCTTTTCCCATCACTATTACTACCAGTACAACTAATACATTAACACTAATACATTCTTAGTGCCACTAATTTGATCATCTTTGCATTTTCACCTGTGCAGAAAACAGGTTGTGCATTACTTGTCACGTCTTGCAGCTTTGTAGGTAGAAGTGTTGACATTCTTGAACTATAAATGTCAAGCTGTTTCTTGTCCCAGGCAAGCTGCACTTGTGTGATTATTTGTATTAAGCCGCTCCCTTTAAACTCCCAAATTTTGGCCTGATCCAAAGAGGGCCTCTACTCCTGTCGTCATGGGAACAGGGCACTCCGCTGTGAACTTTGGAGCGGCGCAAACACAGCCGTGTCTGCTCCAGGCCAAACTTTTGACTTTGTGTGTTTGTAGTTTAACACAATGAAGGGAAGGTGAATTAGTCATTGGACGCCACTTTCAAAGTTGGAAAAAAAAAATCAAAATCATCTATAAGATATCTATAATATTGTTGTTTCTTTTTGGGGTTTTTTACAACAGATTAGAAAGTTGCGTAAAATTCAACTTTTACAACTTTTTTATGGCTTATGTACTTTTGTATTTTACATGTGAAAGCCAGGGCTCCTTATTTTGAGACAAGGAGCTAACTTGTCTTCAGTTAAATCATACTTTTTTTTTTATTTTATAGCCCTATTTATCTGTGTGCCAGTTTTACATGTCTGTAGTGTGGCAAATGTTGAATTAAGTCATTTAAGAGTTTCAATGTTTGACAAATAAAAAAAATGTTTCAGTGCATAATCATTGTGATTGGAATCAGCTTGTTGGAGGAGGAGCCTTGTCAGTTTCAGGTTGGACATGAAACATGAACCAGAATCCAAAAAGACTGAAAATATAATCATATACCAACTACATTTGTAAGTATTAAGAACCACCTTTTCAGGTTGTCCATAAAGTCTCTTTACAATTTAAAAAATGTATTACAAAGGCAATTTGTATCTTAATCAGACTTGGTCTATTGTACTCAGTGGTTTCCAAAAATTTTTTTTATCTTATTTAATACACCTCTATATGGGCACCATTTGTCGCACGAAGCACATCAAGACTGTACTTGATTTCTTGGCATGTTCGCAGTAGCATAGCCTCATCAGTGGTTGCAGTAGTATCTGTCATCTTTCGCTTTAATTTGGTAATGTCCCGTATCTTTGTTCCATACATCTTTAACATAGCCCCATAGAACCCATGATACACATTGTGCCTTCTCTTGAGGAGTAGCCATTTCTTAGGGGTTCATTCAAAAGGATGCCTCTTTAATCAACAGGATGCCTGAAATCCAAAAATGCAGTGTGATTAAAAACTTTACAATAGAACAAATCTAATTAATATATCTTATCAATCGCCTTTGTAATTAAGTTTTAAAATTGTAAAGAGACTTAATGGACACCCTGTATATGCAAGTAGGAAGGATTTTACTTACTGGAAATTTAAGTAAAATTTAAGTAACAGGTTAGTATATGCATAATGAATCCAATAATATGACCTTGCTAACAATTCTGATTAATGAAGAGCCTATTAAAAAAAACACAGTATTTTTGCCATTTAGCCCTGCCAAATCCTACTCCACATTTTAACAACTACCCCAGTGGCCATCCTCCCTTGTCAGTGCAGTGGAGGCAGCATTGTGTAATCATGGTGGGCTCATTCATTCTCATGGTAATTGGAGCAGAGGAATGGCCTTTCTGCAGTGGTGCAGTCCAGGCAGGTTTCGAGACTTTGCACTGAGAATGGACTACCCCAGAAACCCTCTTTTAAAGGCCTATGTCAGCGTGTGCAAGGGGGGAGTGTGCAAATGTGGAGAAATTTGAAGAGAGTTTCAAGCAGCAGGTGGGTTACGCCTCGTCAACAGGTTGAAGTAATGAGATTTTTACTCAGAAAAGAATTAATCAGGATTTCAGATGTCGTCTTAGCATAAATTTAAGCTCCAGCTAAAGAAATGTCATGCCACTGTGACTTTGAGTGCAATGCATTTGGTTTTAATGAGGTGTGTCTTGTTATATTTAGTGATTTGTGCACATGACTAAAGTTAAAGGAAAAGACACCTACTTTTCTTAAGAACACTCCTTACAGTGCACACCCGATGATTCATAATGACGCAATATATGTTTGACAAAGATGAATAGCGACACTAACTTTGACTAGCCTTGCATTACTGCTTTTGTAGGTTTCAAGGGAATCACAGCAAATGAAACAACTATAATACATACAGTCAGTGCAGTAATTTCAGATGTTTACTAGAAAAGGTTGTAGTAATTTTTCTGTTCTTACAATAATGGACCAATCTCTGTAGGAAGCATATTTCTGTATTGTTGGATTTGGCTCCTGTGGTGTTGTTATATGGGTCAGAGTTGAATGGACCCCGTGGTTCTGTTTTATCTATGCAGACACTCCCAACCCCGTGTGAAGCTATAATCCGGGTCATGTTTAAATTCTTTCATATACAATAATATGCCATTAACAGTAGCGAGTGGAATAAAGAAAATGGTTTTAGATAACTGATAGTGATAGTTAAAAATATGCCATTAATACTTACGAAATGTCAAATATCTATATGGGCATATCTGTCTAGGCGGTCTACAGAACCCCAGGATTTTTGTAATGTTTTGACATCATGTATTCATATATTAATATTAGTGTCTTAGTTTTTGTTGCATCCCTGCCATTGCCAACTCAGTCATAGCTGTGTTCTGGCTTGTCTGAGATCTTGTCTGTACAAATTCAACAAGTTTTCACATTGCTCATAGCTTGTGCTTCAAAGTATGTGTGTAAAATAGGTCACACCGTGGTCATATGGGCATTTTGGCAGGTTTGCTGTGTTGGATTTGACCGAGCATTGAGGCGTGTTAAGTGGAGCATATGATGTGGCTTTGTCTCTGTGGAAGATCAAACATGGGAATGACTTAATTTACTCCAATTAAGCTTTGAATCCTTTGTTTTGTGGGCCCACATTTTGTTGTGTGACTTTTGGAAATCCCATTAGTGAACTACTTATTCATCATTGAGGGTAAGAGAGAAGTGGCTGGTGTGTGACGAAGTTGGCAAGAGACATGGTGACCAGTGCTGCACGGGAGGCTCGGTGCAAGCCACGAGAAAAGCTCCTTTGAGTTTGAGCTTTAGCCCGGTCACGTGAAGCCGAGCAGGAAGAGAAGGATGAGGTCACAGAGGGAGAGGGAGAAAGAGGGAGGGCGACAGAGGGCAGGTGGCCAGGGGATCAGACACAACACAAAACTCCAAGTTGTACTTCCAAGTAGGGCTGTGCAGTTAATTGAATTTTAATCAAGATTGCAATTCAGTCATTTCTAATCATCAATAATCATCAATAATCAGCATCAGCAAGAGGTCCATAGCCACTCTTCTGTCAGTAAAAGCTTGTGGTTTGGAGCAGAGTTCAAACTTTGGAAGAAGACTTTCAGTGATAAATGGCAATTATTAAAAATCTGTTAAACCGATTTGTCTGTTTTTTTTTATGTTCAGGAAATTTCAAAGCCATTTTTAGATTCAATTATGAATCAAAAATTTAGATGGATCATTGTGAGGAAAAATATTGTGCTTACAATTTTTTGTCAGTGTTTTGTGTTTAGCCACTAGGTTCCCATGTTTTTAAACCCCATTTTAGTGTTCTTCAATGGAGTCAGTGGCACAGTGGATCAAGTATTCTCCCACTAACCAAATAATTGCCACTTCAAAAATAATGCTCATGGAAATACTGGTTTGTTGCTGATCAATATACCAGTATTAGAATTTAAATTGTACCTAGAGTTAATTAAACTATGTCAAGGCCTTTGCCAATGTAGCTGGCTCTGCAACTACAACATGTGAGACCCACTTCAGGCCCAAAGGTAATGGCATTGATTCTTTGAGACCTTTGAGGGGAATGGTTAGACAACTAGTGTGATATTTAGATATTTAGAGTTTACTTCATTAGGCTCTGGGCATCTGTTCAGAGAGTGAGGTGACATCATCCTTATCTGTCAACATAGGCAGTACATGTCAAGGCTCTCCCTCCTTGCATAGTGTTTGTTCCATACAGCTATAAAAAATGTATATATGTTAAATAATGTGCTAAATCCAACATGCAGTTATAGACACTTGTCTCCATTTTTGTATGCACAGTTGGTTCTTTATTATCCCTTGGCAAATAAGCTGCATCCTAACCATAGCTAGACCCCAAACAATCTGCCCATAAACATGTAGCCTTGTTATCTCCCTTCTCCGCCTCCTCCTTAATGTCCACTGGTCCCTGGATATGTCTGTAGACCATTGTACCACACACAAAGCTCCAAGTCCACCCCACTCCTGCTTCCATTCATAAAAACCATTGATGCGTAAAACCGGGCTCTCCCTCCAAGCCCAGGCACCCCCAGAGTCCAGCCCTTGCGAGTGATAGAGAGACATTGATCAGAAGCAGGTTGGACACATAGAGTAGTGAAGGGGTGGTCCCAGGACACAATGAAAGGGGGGCACTGGCTGGGAAAGGCCATAATGCCCTTTTTATTGTTACATTTACATCTACTTTACATGCCTGAGCCCATCAATTTTAAAGCTCAATTGTGTGCCCGTAATTTACCTATTTACTCAAACAATATGCCAAATTAACATAAATTAATATATTCATTAATTATTAAGAGAGTCTAAATTTTGTCAGTCTTTATTTTATTTACCTAATAGCATCCCTTTTGCTTATCCACAATAGAGAATGATTCATAAAATAAAACTGCAAAAACGTTTTACACATGCATTGGAAGGACCTCGTATCTAGATTTGTTGCCAGATGTTTAGTCTGCGTAAAGGGGTCTATTATAGTAGCAGTTGAATTTGTTTTTGGTTTTTTTTCCCCCTTCTAAAACCATATTTCTCTTGTCATTCTTTCAGAAATGACACTGCTGTCATCACAACCTAAACCACTAGACTCCCCGCTGGTCTCTGATGAAGCCCCGGCTCCGAGCGCAGAGGCTGAGGATCCAGATGTGAGGATGCTGGAGAAAAGGTCAAAGGTCATCGAGGAGCTGCTTCAAACTGAAAAAGACTACATCAAGGACCTGCAGATGTGCGTGGAGGAGATCATAGAGCCACTGCAACAGAAACAGGTGAACACATCAGTGCAAATCAATGAAGATATTTTTGGTTGTGGGTGTATCTATACTGCTCGTATTAAAATATCTGTGTAACCTCTCAGTTGTCCAGGCAGGTTCCATAACAAAAGAAAATTAAATTGTCAACTGGACCAAAGTTTTAAAGTGAAGATGTCCACTTGGATGAGTGGTGAACCTCTTCACTCTAAAACATTTTTCCACTCTAAAATTTTTGTCAAATTTTCTTTTGCTCTTATTAAAATGTTAAGCTAAAAGATTCTAGAGAAGGTTCGGTCATACTTGTTCATACTAGTTGATGGGGACAAGACGTTGACAAACTGGAACTAATTGCTATATCATAATTCAATTTTGGATATTGGAAGATGATATAATTTGGACAAATGAGTTTTGTAACATATTTTATTTTCTCCAAAGGTGAAGAATGTGGACTTTGAGGGTCTCTTTGGGAACATCAGTTCTGTAATAGACCTATCCCAGCGTTTGTTTGACGAGCTGCAAGACTCAGACTCTATAGGTAAGCATTAACAAGAGTAAAAAATTAAAAATAGTTGAAAAGAATACATAATGGCATTCAGCGGAAATTATTCAAGCAGCATCACATTTTCTAATTACTTCTTTTATTGCAGGGAAGGTGTTTCTCACCTTTAAAGTAGAGTTGGAGGAGGTCTACAAAATCTATTGCCAAAACCATGACGATGCCATATCTTTACTGGAGACATATGAAAAAGATGAGACAATCCAGCGGCATGTTCTAGAGTGTCTTGAGAGATTGAGGTGAGTCTATACGGTCACTTAGACCAAACTATAGACCTGTCACGATAATTACAATATCATTCAATATATGATAACTGGAACAATATATGCTGGGGCTCTGTATTTATCGTGGGGAGATTAGAGTCATTTTTATATAATAACACAACATTTGAGCTGTAGAGGGTAGAATAACAGCTATTATCCGTTCATTCTGCTGTTTATTGATTTCAGCTCATGCCTTTTAATGTTACTATCTATTTAAAAGTTGGTTCCTTGAGATTATCCTGCTTTGTGTCAGTGGCATAAAGTAGTTTCAATATTATTTATCACAGTACATCTCTGTAGTAATATAAGTGATATATGGTGCTTCAAAATTTGTTATCATGACGGGACTTTCTGTTTATGTATGTGTATATACGTATATGTGCATATGTATGCGTGTTTTATATTTTTATATATATATATTTTTTTTTATGTCCATATTGTTATGACATTAATATATTGCCTTATTTACCTTGACCTCCTTGAAAGAGAAAGTAAATGACAATTCATGCAGGCTTGGTTTCTGCTAACCCATTTTTCTGTGTAATTAAATTTATTATGGGCTTCCATTGGACTTTGAACTTTTTCATGCATTGTAGGGTATGAGAAAACAGTCTGCGCTTGGTAAATCTTTAAACAATAGCAAACCATAGGTAGCTGTTGCGTGTGTGGTTTTCTCAGAGTATCAGTGGACAACAGTAATGTGAAGGAGCTGAAGAATGTGCCCTGTCTTGTTACACCTGTGCAAATTTCACCAACATGACTCAGGAAGCAACACTGAAACATATATATTAAAAAATAATAAATAATAAATATGTTTAATGTCTAACTACTGGCCTTTTAGTTTTGGCCATTTCCTAAATTGTCACCTACAAATCTTTTTTTTTATGGATTTGCTGCTCAAACTGCTTGGAAGGGTTGTCAAGTTTTATTAGTTAAACCTGGCTTTTGTCCAAGTTTTAAAAGATACAGTCATAAATTGTCAACAGGGTGTTACCTAGTTGACCCTTTTGTGTCAGTTTCTGTTTAAAATCTAGTGCATTGCATTGCAATTTTAAACCTATTAGTGTCTTGCTGCAAATGTTTAAACTTGTTGTCCTCTTTTTATTCTCATCCAATGTGCAGGGCCATTTATCGAGACTGGTAAGTGACTAAATAGTGGTTTGCAGCATGAGAATAATTTTGACCGCATGCCTACTGCTCACTAACCCCAGCAAAATATATGCATCTTTTATTGTGTGATTTTTTTAAATTTTTTTTTTAATTCTATCTGTGCCCTAGTTGTGATACATAAGGTCATTGATTTGCTTGGACAGACGTGGGTTCAAATGATGCTTTGTTTTGCATGAGCATAAGGCTTGCATTTGTTCTGAAAAACTCATTCATCCTTTACCTTCTCTCTCCTTGTGATCCTTGTCTTTTGGATATGCAATGCCATCTTCTGGGCTAAAACAGCAACTGCAATTTCATGTACATGTGATTTTGAAAACAAATGTTTATTGTATACAGCGAGTAAAGCTGAATATTTTCATACTGTACATTGTTATTTAATATGTCATTAATTTGTTTTATAACATTTAGTTGACTTGCTTAACACACTGGCTCACATTTGGGGGCTACTGGTCCAATTCCTCATATTGACAAAATATTATATTGTAAGGATTATGATTACAATTATTAATAATAATAGAAATAATGGGACTTATCTTAAAACAGAAAGCTGATTTGCCCACTAGAATGCATTAAAACTTATTGGATTTTTTTCCCTTCAAGTATCCTCATCATTACCTCGTTATTTTACCTACTTTGTGGAAATCAGAATTGAGTTGTTGTAGCTGTGGCGTCTAATTTTTATTAAACACACTTTTAACCTATACTTCAACCCTGCTTGTTTTTCAGGGGTAAGACCAACTACATAAACTTGGGCTCCTTCTTAATCAAGCCGGTGCAGCGGGTGATGCGTTACCCTCTGCTGCTGATGGAGCTGCTAGGAGCCACTCCAGAGAGCCATCACGACCGCACCGAGCTCACACAGGCTCTGCAAGCTGTCAAAGAAATCAACGTCAATATTAACGAATACAAGCGAAGGAAAGATCTTGGTGAGATGGATTCAAATAATGGAAATGACAATCACACTCTTTATGTTAATGTGCATCAACCTATAAATAATAATGTAGTAGCCCGGTAATAACATTGGGTCAGAAGGATGGGTTACATTCTACTAAATTGGATTGGTACAACACTTGTAAGCGTGGTGAGAACTATATAAATAGCATTATGAATAGTTAAGTGATTATGTGTTAAAAATTGGTGAAGTGAATTCTAATGTATTAGAAGTGTGCATTATGGTTTTGTGGTCTGTTACTGGTTATTAAAAATGTTATGTCTGATCAATTCCACCCTGACATTGTTATAAAATTGTTCCACGTTGTCCATACTTCTCAGTGGTGAAGTACAGAAAAACAGACGAGAACACATTTATTGACAAGATCTCAAAGCTGAGCATGCACTCCATCATCAAGAAGTCCAACCGTGTCAGCAGCCACCTTAAACACCTTACTGGAATCTCACCACAGGTAAGACAATGAACTTTCTTGTTATCCTTGTTGTTTAATTTCCAGAATTAACTGAATGATGTATTTCCATTTGTATAGATAAAAGATGAAGCATTTGATGAAGCTGATAAGAGATTCCGGCTGCAAGAAAGACTGATCAAGTCTTTCATCAGAGATATTTCTTTGTACCTCCAGCACATCCGGGTAAATAAACATCAAACATTTTTAATATAATATCTAATATCAATTAATAAATAAAAATATAAATAAGATAAAAAAAGCCTCCTATTATTATTTATGAACTATTGGAAATTGTTGGTTAATTCTATTTTTCATGTGCAATTTTCTTTTAGGAGTCAGCCTCTGTGAAGGTCTTGGCAGCCATGAGCTTCAACGACATCTACTCCGACCGCAGTGTGCTGGCCCCTGAGCACTTCCAGAGGGCTCACCGCTCCATCAGTGACAAACAGTTCACTGAGTTTGTGAGTATTGGTTATTACTATTATTAAATCCGTGCAATATTCAAAATGGCTGTTTTTGATTTTCTATTTCTGAACTCTGAAATGTTTTTTACTCTGAGCAGAAGGAACGCACAGAAGCACTGGTTATCAACCCTCTGAATCAGCTCCTGCTCATGTTTGCTGGACCCCACAAACTCATCCAGAAGAGATTCGATAAACTCCTGGATTATGACAACTGCAAAGAGCGTGCCGATCGCCTCAAAGACCGCCGTGTGCACGACGAACTACAAGTGGCACGTAACACCTACGAAGCACTTAATGCACAACTGCTGGATGAGCTGCCCAAGTTTTACACTGCGGCCGATGACCTGTTCATCGGCTGTGTCCGAGCATTCGCTCAGGCCCAAAAAGACTTTATGAAGACGACACTGGGAGAGCTACAGCCCCTCCTCCAGGTGGGGAGAGTGACAGTTACAGTGCTAAATTTTATACCGAGGTTTGAGAATCAAAAGGGTGCATGGATAACATCGCCCCTATTTTAGAAGAAGCAATAAAATGCCTATTTATACATTTTATGACAAAAATAAAGTTAAAAAAAAAAATCCACATGGACACAACTTCTACAAAGTTTTTTTTTGCTTTTGCTTCAGCAGGTATGCCTCTGTGATCATGTTTTGGCTGAAAATTCAAATTATGTACAATGTATTTCCCCCCCTTAAGATTCTCATTCCTCAATATTCATAATACTTAGCACTATTAACTATAACTGTAATACTGTTCAGTCATTAACAGATTTCATTTTTTGCATTTTACATATTAGTTTTCTAGTAAACTTGGTAAAGGGAACCTGATTGCCAAATTCCAAGATGAGCACAGTCTTGTTCTGCAGCTCCTACAAAGTTTTAGTTTCTGCCCGGAAAACCTTCCTCCTGCTGCCACCACCATCAAAAAACCCTTTGAGAAGAAAACGCTTGAAAAACAGACATCAAAAAAACAACTACAAACTGTGAGTCCAATATGTCACAATTCCAACCTTACTGTTGGAAGAAATAATAACTAAATGTTTCTTTTTCAGCAGCCTCCTAAAGTCCTGCAGACAGATGAGCACCGCGCAGAGCTGCTTGTGCGCTATGGTCCGGAGAAACTGTTCCAGGCAGACAGAAACTTTAATGCAGCTCAGGATCTGGATGTCTCTATACAGGAAGGAGATCTCGTGGGGGTCATCAAGCAGCAAGACCCAATGGGAAGCAACAATCGCTGGCTCATTGATAATGGCGGTAGGTCCCTTTTTTTTTTTTTTGAATGTCATTATAATGCATGCATGTTGTCCAAGTTTGGTTACACTCCTTACTGCTAATGGTAGCTTAAACCTCACCCCATCTTAATACTAATAACAATGTGTTAGTCTTATATCCCACTTTTCCAGACACTCAAAGTTAGGGTTAGGGCTAGGGCTTTACAATTTTGTGCATTATTCATACACTCCATTCTTGGTGGTGTTAAGCTACTTCTGTAGCCACAATTGCCCTGCGGCAGACTGACAAAAGTGAGACTGCCATCGGTCCTTCTGACCTACTTTCACGCACACACCACATTCGTGCACCCTGCTGATCATCTGAGAACTGACGAGATCTTATACGACTCTTGGATAAGTCAGCTCATAGCTGAAATGTGAATTTAATTTACTTTCTGATCATTCCATTCTCCAAATAACCATATACTCTTTAACTGTAAACGGTACAAAAAATGCCTTTTTTTCTCTTATTACAGTGACCAGGGGATTTGTGTACAGCTCCTTCCTCAAACCTTACAATGCACGCAGGAGCCAATCAGATGTCTCCATTGAGAGCCAGTCGTCCAATGAATCTGGATACGGAGGCTCCTCCCCGGTCTTCTCACGTCAAAACAGCAATAGCACCTTAACGTTCAACCAGGACACCGCCACTGTCAGCTTTTCCACATCACAACCCCCAAATCAGTCTTCACCACACCCCTCTCTAGACTCAGAATCATCTAGAAGGAGCCACAATAGAGATGCACAAGATTTAGTCAGTCAAAGCAACTCCATGACCTTATCTCCCACTCCCAGAAATTCAAGTCAGAAGGAGTACTCAAGTAATCGTGATGCGGATCTTCCCTATTGGCATTCCGGCAATCATAGACACTCTTATGATGGAAATCGTGCAAGTCCAAGTAAATATAAGGAAGTGTCTGATCAATCGGAGACGGACTCTAGTTCATCGTCCAATAGGAATGGACGGTTGCGTTATGGTCACGCTGACAAAGGGTATAATTCCCACCAGTGGAGAAATGAAAACAACAGTGAAAAGAGGAAGCCTGCTGCCTACTCTAGAGATGACTATATTGAGCCAGAGCCTGAACCAAAAGCTGACGATTTGGATGGTCACCAGGTAACATAAACCCAGAAAAGATGTGTTGTAGCCAATTCCTATATATAGTTCTGTAATATAATGTACTGTTTGGTAGCTCTCAAAGGAAAGCACGTTGCAGTACACTACCCACATCTAGCTAACAAACTTCATATTTTCATATAACACTTTTTAAAATTTATCTCTGCAAGTCAAGTGCTATGTCTTAGACATTTTCAAAATATCAAATAAAATGTATATGTGAAAGACCATGATTAAACACAATACCACCCCTCTTTTCTATCTTTTCCCAGATATACTATGCACTCTATTCCTTTAATGCCCGCTGTGCCAATGAACTGAGCATTTCAGCCAATCAGAGACTGCGGATTCTCGAGTTCCAGGACATGAATGGCAACAGCGAATGGTGGCTCGGCGAAGCGGACGGCAAACGTGGCTATGTGCCTTCGAACTACATCCGCAAATCAGAATATACATGATCTATGTGATTTAGGACTATGAGCAAGACACAAAAAGACACTTATTTTTGTCATGAAGTTTGGACCTTAAGTGCTGCTGAAATGGTATACTTATATTTATAGAGTTTTTAAACATTTTTTACATAACTGACAAGTTACTCCAACCAGTTGAAAAACTTGTGAATCTCACCAGACGGTTGCCATAATCTCTGGATCTTAATAGTATTGGCACATGGGACATTGCAATGAAATGTGAATGTTTATGGTTGATCTGACTTGTATGCAGAATGACCTATGAATAATGTATTAAAGGAATTTTCTGCATGTGGTGTAGATCATTACATTTATAAAAGCTTGGCACATTTAAAATGTGTCTATGAACAAATTTGAAGGCACTTAAATTATGTTTCCTTGGATGAAAGTTTGATGTGCCGGTCGCGCCATAGACAACATTTGGAGTGCTTTGAAATGTGTATGAATCATCTGAATAAAAGCCAAGTATTGTACACAACACTGTATCATTGCATTTGAGTTTAAATACTAAACATGTTTAGAATGGTTTACAGAAATGTTTAATGTAGCATTTAGGCTAGATGCCCATTACAGTCATTATAGCATTTATCAGGCAGGCAAGATCTGTATTACTTCAGCTAGTAGTTCATTATCAGTTATACATGGTTAAATGATCAGATGTTTCAAATTAACTGCCTGAAGAAAAAAATAAGTAAGTTGGTACTAAAAATATTGTTCAAAGGCAGTAGATTTAATTCAGTTCAATCAGTGGCTTTATCCCCAAGGGGCAATTAAAGATGACTTGATAGACTGTTCTCTGAGGTCAATGGTTTTATTTCTGCTCCCACCAGCTGTGTCTTTGGGCAAGACACCTAACCCACCATACCTCCAGTTTGTGCATGCACTGGTATATGGATGTGTCTGTTTTCCGTGGGACAGTGGTTCTTTGATGCAAAGAGTGACAGAGGTTGAAAAGCGCTTATACCATATTTAAAACAAAATACATGTGCAACCATATCATATGCTAACATTAGACCCCTGACCTCTTGCATAATAATAACACACAGTAGGTACCTGTTGATCTGAGCACCCTTTGGGGCTGCTGATGGCATCATGGCAGCGCTGCGCACACCCATTGAAAAGGTAGGCTTTGTTTAACAGTGCGTCGTTTAGTTTGAAACATAGTCAATTAGACTTTTAGAAATTTGTGTTTGTAAAATTGTATATGTGTAGGTTAGGGTGCAAACAATTTATGGATGAATATCTGGGAAATCGTGGATTTTTTTATTTTTATTTTTTTACTGGGCACAACTTAACGGCTGCATTTTGGAGACACAAAATGGCGCCTGTTCCAAATTGGAATGTTCGTTATCTCTGCATGCAGTGACCCTGTAAGTTAAATGCATTTCTTTGACTTGTCTGCTGCCATTTAGTCATGAGTAATTCAAGACAAATTGCACCTCGCCTCCTACTGTGTCTGAGTTTGTCAATTTTGCCTTGATTTCCACTGATATTCCAATGAGTCAAGGCGCTTCATAGTATCTGTCCATCTAGCTGGGCTTTTTGTGAGTTTTTTTTTTCATGTCCTTAACAGTCTTGTCTGGTAAGAGCCGTCTGAACGTGGCCTACCGGAGGAAATGTGATGAACGCAACCGCAAATTATGTCAAGATCCCAGTTTGTCTTGTGTTTTGTGCTGTTTTCCCCCTCCCTTCTGTGTCAGAGCCTGGAGCTGGGCGGAGATTTGGGCTCCTCCCATGAACACCTGCAACTAATTGCTAATCAAGCTGCACCTGGGGAGGACAAAGGGAGCCAGGACCTGACACTCAGCGCCAGTTTGTCTGCGTATCCACAGTGGTACAGCTCTGCTTGGCTCAGTCTCATGTTTTTGCCATTGTTACTCTTTTTTAAATTGGATGTTTTTGCTCCTTGTCAGATCCCGCTCCCTGGACCCGCCCAGCTCCTCTGTCTCCGACCCTGCTCTCCACGACGGCTTACCTCGTCGCAAACAACCCCGCTCTCAGCTATCTGATCAATCTACCTTCATTTGTACATTTAAAGCTGTAAATAAACATTGTTTAACTGTTCTCCGAGTTCTGTCTCTTTGGTCCCCCTGTCAGTCGTTACGACAAATTACCTTTTTCTTGTTTCTATGAGGAAATTAATAGCAAACTAATACAAAAAGTCAATAGAATAAATGCACTCCAGTCAGTAAATTCATTGCAGATGCTTTTGGAGAAAAAAAAAATATTTTCAAGGTGAAGTACTGATATTGGTTGCTAGACTCATTTACGTGCTGAGTTTACCATATAATATAATATACCATTGCACTTTAGTACATACTTTATGCAAACAGTAAACACGACCTCTGACTTCTTGCATAACATTGACAAATGGATTAATGTTTAAAATGTTTATCTTCAGTCCTTGTTTATCCTAAAATATTTATGTCTAAACAAACAGTAAGATAAAGTAATTACCAAATGTTACTTTTTTTTTTGTTTTTTTAGCTAAATCTTCTAAATGTGTACTGTAAAAAAATCAATGCAAGTTAGTAATTGTTAACCAAAGGGAGGAGTGGTCAATACTTCTGAGGGTCTTTACCCACTCATATTCACAGTGTCCCAGAACTACTGAAGACATCATGGGCTGTTCAATACCTCTTTTAGTATCACTGTGTGCCCTCAGTGCCATTGGACAGGAGTACTATGTAAGTATCAAGATGGCATGCATGTCATTTAATTAGCACATTCAGGAAAATTCAAAATTCAAATTCAGGTCTCCAGGAATATACAGGTACTGGTGGAAATTACGAATATTACTACGATGACAGCACTGACAGCCCTGGAGAAGTTATTGAAACTACCATCGATGACTGGCTTTTTGAACTACTGGACACAATAGGTAAATTTTCTTTGTAACCTATTGCACTATTACTATTATCACTAAAATCAATTGAACTTTGGTCCCTTTATTTTATCTATATGTAGACCACTGCTCATCAGAACCATGTGCAAATGGAGCTAGTTGTGAAAATACAGTTGACGGTGGATTTCGGTGCCATTGTTCTGAGCCCTTTACAGGAAAGACATGCCAGACAGGTAAGTTTATTACACAATTACTTAAAGGATGGGAAATATGATTTTGACACTCTTGGAATTGGTGTCTCGTTTTTCAGTGAAAGACTATTGTAAAGGTGCAAACTGTGGTCGTGGCACCTGTGTTTTTAAATCTTCTTACCCATATTATGAATGCAAGTGTAAGCATCCTTACAGACCTCCCAACTGCAAGAAAGGTTAGCTGAGTTTTAAAATTAATTTATAAACATTTTTGTTTAAAAGTTATATTGAAATTCTGCAACAACTTATCAGTCTTATTGATTTGATCTTTTTTTTTTTTTTCTCTAGCGGCTGCATGTAGACCCAATCCTTGCCAAAATGGAGGTTCTTGTCTCAAAGGTTCCAAGCGCACGTCCTTCAGATGTTCCTGTCCTAGTGGCTACACTGGGAAGTTTTGTGAAGTTGGTAAGTACATTTTTGTTATTCTTTATACATTACACGTGATTATAGTGATTGTTTATATGGGGACATTTTCAGGGCCTAATGACTGTTATCAGGAGGATGGGGAGACTTACAGAGGGATGGTGAGTGTCACGGTGGATGGGGACGAGTGTCTGGACTGGAATTCTTATTTCATCCTGCAAAAAGGAGGCGATCCATTCACAGAGTATGCAGGGTTCGATGGACTGGGGCCACATAATTTCTGCAGGTAAGTATACACCAGTATAATAAGTTTATCTTTAAATATGACATTATAATAACATTTCAAGTGCTTCAGAATAGGCTTTTAGTGTTACCAATCATGGAAATCAATGCAAACTTGTTCTTTGACTCTTGTTTGAATCACTCAGGAATCCAGATGGAGAAACCCAGCCTTGGTGCTTTATCAACCAAAATGGTCAACTTAAATGGAAGCACTGCAATGTTAGGCAATGCTCCACAAGTATGTATACTGTACTTATACATAATGCCAGCTCAATTTAATTAAATTTTTCTCAATTTTAACTTTTTGACTCTTACAGCTCCAGTGACCCCTCCCACCATCTATGAGAGCGATGTGCCCACCCCAACTCCAAACAATCCTGACATACCTGCTTCTTCAGGCTCCTTCTCCCAGTGTGGACAGCCTCAGCCGGGACGCGCCTCCAGGATTTATGGAGGAAAGAAGTCCCTCCCCGGAGCTCACCCCTGGCAGGTCTCTCTTCAGATCCGCCCCAGACATTCCTCAAACCCCTTCAGTCACATCTGTGGGGGCATCCTGCTCAGCTCCTGTTGGGTTCTCACAGCAGCACACTGCATGTAAGCACACAAAAAGAAATAAAAATATACAAATATTTGCCTGGCAGTGCTAACCCTCCCCTTCCTTGTATATTACATATACGGGAATGTCAAATCACAATTAGGATGGCAGTGCCAGGCAATAATAATACAATCCAATGCCACAGAAAACAAATATTTAATACTATAATAAAATAAAAACAATCCTTGAAAACAGAGAAAACAAACAAATTTTATTTTTGGTTATTCGTAAAAGTGAGTTCTGAAGATGTAAAAAATAAAACCTCAATTATTAGCAAATTCAAATAACTACTACTTTATTCAAAAGTAGTTTATAAATCAGCCAATAATGTTTTTAATGTAATAATAATAATGTAATAATTAATTAATTATACATTTTACTATAATTGTTGCGCTTTACATGTATATTTTTATTATTAGTAGTAGTAGTAGTATTTATTTATTTATTTATTTACAGAAAAAATGATGTTGAAATGCAAGTTGTTCTTGGAGGAGTGGACATTGAAAGGCATGAAGTATATGACCAGACTATTCCTGTGGAGAGGGCTGTGGTGCATGACAACTACAGACAGTCACCATTCGCTTTATATAATGACATTGGTAATATTTGTCCCATTTGTCCCACTCTTAAAAGACCTGTTACATATGCATCACCTTGTTCTGTTTCTGTAGCTATGCTCAAGCTGAGGGCCACGGACAAATCACTTTGTGCCAAAGAAACACGTTTTGTGAAGGCGGCGTGTCTGCCAGGAGAGGGGTTTCCAAGCGGGACAGAGTGTGTCATCTCCGGATGGGGAGTGACTGAGACACGTACGTTAAACAATACTCAAAATCACAAACTTAACATACAAATAGAATAAAATGGAAAGAAACTCTATACAAAAGCATGACTTCAAGCCAGTGAAGTTGGACATGTTTTGGCAGCACATGAAATATCCACCAGCCAACTAAAAACCATATCACGGATTTACATTGGAAAACAAGGTAATGTATGTCTATGCATAATGTAGAGCTTCCATGTGTTTGTATGTTTTTCTGTGTTTTTTACCCTTGGTTCAGCCATTATAAAACATGCATATTTATACTAGGGAATTATAATTGTCCTCTAATCTAAACAACCATAAAAGCCCTATACATTCATATTTTTTCTTCTTTAAAAACTCATAGAGCTACTTCTGCTTGATACAATACAGTAATGTGGAGTTGTCTTGTTCCCAGAGAGATATGGCACCAACTATCTGCTGGATGCTCGTGTGCTCCTGATCTCGCAGGAGAAATGTAAAGCCCCTCACGTCTACGGAGACTCTCTGGACGACAGCATGTTTTGTGCCGGCAACATGAATGGAGGCACCGACTCGTGCCAGGTCAAAGCAAGTTTTAACTATGTTTCTAATGATAAAATTAAAATATACATTACAAAGAGTCCCCTGGATTGGTATTGTTAAAAGGTGCCTCTGTGGTATAAAAAAGAAACTACTGAAACTGAAAATAATTGATATTGATATTAAAAAGTATTAGTAGTAGCAAAAAAAGAATCTTTGGATTTCAAGCTTTTATGGCTTCTTGGAGGGTCCTGAGGTGGCACTATATAAAGGTTATGACATTCCCAGCACCAATTAATGGTTAGAAATACTATTTATTCCTAGATTCTTCACATTATTTACCTGATAATGGATCTAGACAATCAGCATAGGTACAAAAACAGTCATAAACCAGGAAATGATGGTACCAAAAAAATAAAATGAATCAATTTGGGCCTTGATGAGTGAATATGTTTTGCTGTGTTTTGTGCAGGGAGATTCGGGTGGTCCCCTGGTGTGCATGCGTAATGGGATTCACTATGTGGTGGGAGTGGTGAGCTGGGGAGATGGCTGCGGCAAGAAGTACAAGCCTGGAGTCTACACCAATGTCGGCAAATTCACCAACTGGATCTCCAATCATTTAAACTCCTAAATGTGTTACCCAGGCAACTGTGCTTCATCCTATGTTCAGAATGATAATGATAATGATAAAACATCCTTTCCTTTAGATAAATAAAGATATACTGATTGATGTGTGTGGCTTTGGACTTCTCACTCGATTTGCACTCTATTATTAACACAAGAGTACAAATCCAAGTACAAATAACACAATATTCTATGCTATAAGGACAAATTCAACTCTGTTTTTAATAAATTTTACTTTTTGAATTTATTTTATCTTTTATTCCAGCGTAAACCAAAAAAGCATTCAGCTAATAAACTATTGAGGGTTAACTTGAGTTGTAGAATGCTTAAAAGGCAGTGTCAAAGTCTAAATTACATGAAAACTCACACAAATCAATGCTGCTGTCTAAATATTGAACAGATGTGGGTGTACGGACTTCGGTATAAAGTCTACCCACTGTATTTGCCATTGAGCTAGGGTTCACCATGTTGGCTGTCAGGGTTCTACTCATAGTCTTCTGTGTCTTATTTGTCAATGGAGAAACCAATGTAAGTATAATATGATTATGAATAATATTAATGAATTTGTCCCCAAGAATCACTAATGATGCAAACTGTAACATTTGATTTCCTATTTGTGCTTTTGAACTTGTAGCACACCATATGTAAGCACCCTTTTCTGTTTCTTCTTAGAGTCAATAAGTGGTCATACAGGTTGAAATTTCTTATGTATTAATGTACTTGCTTTTGGCAGATATAGACTATGATTTGGACCACCCCACAGAGCCATCGTTCAGCTTTGACGTTGGCGACTGGCTGATTGATCTCCTGGATGATAACAGTAAGACAAAATTGAATCTTTCAAAATAAAAAGTGTGCTGTTTTAACTATTCCTGGGTTTCAAGCTATGGCAACCATGCTCGGTGGTCATAGCAATTAAGCAATTCAAATCAAAATATATCTTTTGAATGGAGAAAGGTCCTCACAAAGTCCTTCAAATCAGGAAGTAATTGTTTGTCTGAAATCCATGACAGACAATGATTATTTTACTTGAGTACAAAAACAAGTGTAGGCAGAACTGAGATTGAGTATGCCATTATCATGAGGTTTTAAATTTTTCAGGACTAAACCATAAATAAAGTTCGACCTGCAGTGTAATGGACTGCATTAAAATGTTTTGGCTGCTGGTAATGTAATTTTCCTCTTCACAGATGTGTGTGATCCGAACCCTTGTTTCAATGGGGGCTCATGCCAAAGAAAGTCGGACACCGAGTTTGAGTGCTTGTGTCAAGAGCCCTATGTAGGCAAAGGATGTCAGAAAGGTGCTTTTCTGAATATTGAAGAATTATATCACTAATCTTTTCATGTTGTTCAGCCTTTCTATTTTGAATTTCAGTGAAAAATCTCTGTGAAAATGTGAAATGTGGCCATGGCATGTGTGTTGTTGACCTCAGTAAACCTCCGTTTTACCAGTGCAAGTGCAGATCACCATACACTGGGCCTGACTGCTTGTCCTGTGAGTCCTTTCTACTTCATACTAGTTATGAATACTATTGATGCAGTCTATTGCTGTTCAAAGCCAGGTTTCAGGAATGCTGAGTGTCTAGGAGTGTTACCCAGGTGCTATTCTGGTTAAGGATCAGGCAGTCTATTTGTAATGGTTGTTTTAATATAGTAGTTAGAATATAATATTAAGTGGTGCATTTCTACATTGCATTGTTACATGTTCTGTATTTGTCTTTGTGTTTAGTGCCAGGAAATCCCTGTGATCCTAATCCTTGTCAGCACGGTGGCATCTGTATCTCTGCGTTCAAACGTTTCTACTGTGCCTGCCCAGAAGGACACACGGGGAAGTTCTGTGAAAGTAGTATGTGAAAATACCAGATTTTGTGCATTACTTATTGCTTTGTCCTTCCAGTCAAATGAACTCCAAATTATAAATCTGATGTTATATCCAAACAGTTACACAAATACTTTTCCCCCAAATAATTTCTTGGATCAATGCGTTGTACTTCCTTTTGAGTAAAATTATTTGGAAGTTACAGTACTCTTATTTGAGTACAGTGTGTTAGCTACTCTACCCAACACTGATTGTGTGGTAACATTTTCAACATATGAACTCAACATCCATTAGAATATCAAATCAAATACACAAGATAACCTTTTCCAAAAAAAACTCTTATTTACACGCATGTTGTTGTGTGACAGTTCCTGGTGACTGTTATATCAATAATGGAAAGACGTACAGAGGCACAGTCAGTATCACAGAACACGGAGAGGAATGTTTGGACTGGCATTCCTACTTTGTTCTAGCTCGTGTTGGAAATGTTTTCCAACGATTCCCAGAGTTTGATGGACTTGAAAAAAACAACCACTGCAGGTATTTGGCAATAAATATATTTTTTATTATATATTTTTGTTTTCTTTTTGATTTAGTTAGGACAGCGCATGCTAAATACATGAGACACATTGGATTGGATTGTAGTAATGTTCCTTCTGTTGTCCAGCATTTACACTGAAAAAGACTCATTCTTACTACAGTGTGTATAGACACTGGAGGCGAGAAGAATGAAATGTCTTGCTCAAGGACACAACCACAATCGACCAGAGCAGAGAGCTTTTCATAACCTAAACCATTTTGATTAATATTAGAAAGTGTCTTCTAGAAATCCAGATGGAGACCTCAGACCATGGTGTTACGTTAGAAGAAGAAGAAGGCTGGTCTATGACTACTGCAAAGTCAAGAAGTGCCCTGAAGGTAATGAACAGTGTGTGTGGTTTTATACTACATATAAAACCACACACACTATATATACTTTTTTTCTGTAGTTCAAGCCATATGGGTATATGAAAAATATAAAAATTCATCAACATTATTTGCAATGAAACAAAAAGGCACATTATGTTACTTTTACATTTCAGCTCCGACCACTCCAGCCCCAACTGTGACCCCCAGTCCCAGCGCTCAGTTCTCTCAGTGTGGGGCGGGCCGACCTAAGAGGGCCTCCAGGATCTATGGAGGTGCCAAGGCTTTCCCTGGATCTAACCCGTGGCAGGCCTCAGTGCAGATCAGGAACAGTGGCTCCAGTCTACCCTTTGGTCACATATGCGGAGGTATACTGCTCTCCTCCTGCTGGGTTCTCACGGCTGGACACTGTATGTAAGTTACACTAAATGTCAACAGTTCATTCAACAAATCTGATACACATTAGAAATGATAAAATATATTAACAGAGGCTTGTATATGACAGAACACAAGGAAAAGAGTATCAAGTTGTTCTGGGTGGAATCAACATCCTCAAAGAGGAGGACATGGATCAGACCATCCCAGTGACCGACATATATATTCACGAGGACTTCAGAGAAACTCCTACGTCAGTGCACAATGACATTGGTAAGTAAATAATCATATTAACAACAAGCAGGCCACATGCAAGTGTCTTTTTGCTAATATGTATTTCACTGTGAGCTGTGAGCTTTGTTAAATCTGGAAAAGAAAGGTCAAAAGAAACCAATGGAATGTACCATCCCCTCAAACATTTAGTATCAGTTGCTGAGGGGGTAGAATTAGTCACACACTTGATACTCCACAAGGCTTAGTGTTGTGTCCTTGGCGAAAACACTTCATCCAACTTGCTTCCAAGGTTGCCGAGTTGCCACTGGTAGCAAGCCAATTCACTGTTAGACATAATAACTAATTCCAGTTTTGTTTTTTTTTTTGCAGCTCTTCTTAAGCTTAACGTCACAGACAGCCCTTACTGTGCAAAGGAAACTCCTTTTGTCAAAGCCGCTTGTCTTCCAGATGAGGCCTTCCCTGCTGGAAAGGAGTGTGTCATCTCTGGATGGGGAGCAACTGAAACACGTATAATACTGTCAGCTATTGATTCAAAAAATATTATGACATTATATCAAACCTAAATGTTGCTTTTTCAGAGAGATCCAGTAGTCAGCTGATGAACACAAATGTATTTCTTATCTCCGATGAGAAATGCAAAGCTCCTCACATCTATGCAAGTGCAGTGGACAACAGTATGCTTTGTGCTGGGGTCTTAGAGGGAGGCATAGACGCCTGCCAGGTTTGTAAATAAGACATACAGCTTAACTTTAGTGCGAATATCCACTTGATCGTGTATTGTTTTCATGTACAGGGTGACTCCGGTGGTCCATTGGTGTGTGAGACAAATGGCACTTATTATATCACAGGAGTGGTGAGCTGGGGCGATGGCTGCGGACAGCAGAACAAGCCTGGAGTCTACGCGAATGTGCTGAAGTTTAGAGATTGGATTTTAAACAAGATCAATTAAACTTAAACTAGATTTATATATATGTACATTTGCATTGTTACTTCTTGATTTTAGATAGTAGGGACATACCATCATTTAAGTGATTCAACCCTGAAATAAGAACAATTTGAACAAAAGATGAATTTGCTTTGGAAAAAATATTTTATTAGCAATTAAACCAAGCATTTACTCCCAGCTCAGCTTTGAGTTACAAGGGATACATAAATACTGAACCTGTCAGACAAAACAAGACCTCAAAGTGCATAAATTCCACAACCATTTTGTCTGCCATCGTCATCATCATCATCAGTCATGAGTAAAAACTAAAAATGAGTCAAAAACATGTACTGTTTGCAGCAACACACATTGAACCAGCTGCCTGATTTTTAAACAAATGCAATATGTGACCTTTGCCCTTTAGACAACCTAAATTTGGTTTATTGAACCTATTCAACCTATGTGTTAACATATCCCACAACCTACATTCTCTTCTTTCCTCCTTTTTCATGTACACAAAACAACTTAAAAATATGTTGACTTTTTCTGTCCACTTTAATCAACTTGCCAGAATCTCTCTTAGACCTCAACATCAATAACCAGCTGCACTTTACTGCTGCATATGACAAAATGTGTGTTTTTGAAGTTAGTAGTTTAAACAAAAAAAAATATGAAAAAAAAAAAAACATTGAGTGAAAGTTCCAAGACGGCTCAACCTTTATCTGTGAAACTTTTCAATGAACAGTGATCAAGCAACAGTGTTCTTTTCTAGATAGACCACTTTTCTAGCCCATCAAACTTTGGCTTTGCTTAATACAATTTAACTTGTGATTTCATTGGAGGTTATAATGCCAAATTTGTGTATTCCTTATGCTTCCTCTATGGCACCTTTAGTAGACATAGATTTGACAGTGTTGTGCATGGCAGCTGTTGAGGATGATGAAGTGCTTGTGGATTTCTTCTCCATGGACTTGAATGAGGAAGTGGTGGTGGTTGTGGTTCTTTTCTGGACAGTCTGGATCTTCTTGCGTTTGACGTGTAGCACCTCCATGGCGTCCATGTTGACTCCCTGTTGGATCTCCTCACTGGTCTCCACCTGCTCTGACGACTGCTGCTGGTTCTGCTGCTGCTCCATCTGCTCCTGGTACTGCAGCTGAAGGCGAAGCATTGTTTGAGCATGTGGGTAGGAGCATGGTAATCATGCTTAAAGTGATCATTCCTCAATAAGTTAAAATTCATAGGTGCACTATGCAACTTTTGGAAGTTAAATATTAGGTACTTGTTGCTAGCATCCACTTGCATTTCCACTGTAACTACTACTACCTACCACCTATTATATTACTGTAAAACTTACAATCTATGGCTATAGCATTACTAAAACAAACTGATGTTAAAAGTTATGTGGGTAAGATGTTTCATCAAGTTCCAGAGCATTGTTTTAATGTATTTTTGTGTGAACTCACCATCATCATGTGCTGGTATTTGGCGATAGCCTCGTCGGTACTAACCCCCTCTGTGAGCCCCAGTTCGGCAGCCCTCCTGGCAAGTTCAGCCTTGTGTGATCCAGGAGGGGTCCAGCCCACTCCCCTGATCCAGTTCAGATCTGCCTTGTAGTTCCGCTGGGAAAATAGGACAAATATGAATTTCAACAACCAAACTAATTGTTTACCCTACCTTTTATTACACCAAGTTGTACCTATGCATAACATAAGTAACTTTTCTTTTTTTTTCTTGAACGGTACCTAGACAGTTCTTTTTCCTGTATTAATTATTATGTAGAATAATAAAGCAGAATTATAATAAATTTCATTGAATATTATTTTTTGATCATTTGTGATGACACTGCTTAGTAACTTTAGTGCTCTTTCAGGACCCACCAGAAATCAAAACATTTTATCTAAGAAAAAATATTTTATCAGTATTAGGTTGTTTTGTTTTTTTTGGTACTATACCTTTAAACAGTACCCATCTCTACTTGCCAGGACATCACTTTACCACCTCAGCCAGTGCCACCCCATGAATAATATATGAAAATGATAATAAACACACTTTGATTTTATTTATTACATTGCCTTAGTTACTTACATCACTCTGCAGTTTGTAGGCCTCCTTGGCGTGTTTGACGTTGAGTTGTTCTGGGTCGCAGGTGTAGTCGTGCAGTTTCTGGCGGTATACCACGTCACTGGCCTGGGCCTGGCTCTTCTTGGCCAGGAGGAACTCGGGCTGGTCTGCGTGGATCTTGTACTGAGAGCGCCCCTCCTTGGACTGTCGTGTGTACTCCAGGTTGCTCTGCAGTTTACTGGCCGCCAGAGAGTGCACGAGTTTGGGGTCGTCCTCCACGCAGCGCAGGCCAATCTGCTGACCTTTCTCCTTCAGATGGGACTCTTTGTAACTCAACTGCAAGTTTAAATAGAAATAGAAAATTGGAAAAAATAAATAAATAAAATCTAAACGATCTAAATAAAAAAATAAATATCTATCTAATGAACTGCCAAACATTTACTTTTTTCTCTTGGAATGACCACAACAAAGCATTTCTCTATTGTTTCATGTCCTGCCACAACTATGCAGATGACACTCTGATCTATGTCTCACTGGCAGCAGGTGAATATGGCCCAGTGGATTCCCTCTGCCACTGCATCCAACATCAGTGTGTGGATGCAAAACAACTTTCTCCAGCTAAACTCAGACAAGACTGAAGTCATATTCTTTGGCCCACATAAAAAAACAGAAAGTGTCAGCAGTCACCTCCAGTCTCTCTCTATGTTTTGATTTGTTTGTCTTGTGATTCGAATGCCTTTCTTATTCTGTAAAGCACTTTGAATTACTTTGTGTACGAATTGTGCTGTACAAATAAACTTGCCTTACCTTGCCTTGCCTCGCCTCATCTATCTGTGTATATAATCAGGTTTTATGTCAGATGCCCTTCCTGGAGCAATAATAGCAATTAAAATCCCACTGGTCTTGTTTTTCTTTTTTTTGTTGAAAGGATGCTTTGTAAATAATAATAACGTCTTTACTGGCACTTAACAGCTACTTTCTTTTTTACAATAGAATTTTTAAAATATATTTTGTAAGTAAGTAAGTAAAAAAGCGAAAAAAGTTTGTATATCACCACAACATGAACTTACATCACTGGCTATTTTCCGTGAGGCCTTGGCAGTC
This sequence comes from Periophthalmodon schlosseri, assembly GCA_000787095.1. Taxonomy (NCBI): domain Eukaryota; kingdom Metazoa; phylum Chordata; class Actinopteri; order Gobiiformes; family Gobiidae; genus Periophthalmodon; species Periophthalmodon schlosseri. Next base: position 65,778 of record KN472409.1, read on the forward strand.
TGGAATGGAATAGCATCTAGCCTCAAGTCGTAGCCCGATGTCTTCACCTGTTCCCCTTGTGCCTTATAGACTTTCTACAAGTAAAGAACAAAATATTACTAATTAATACACTATTAAAACTTATTTTAGCACAAATCTTACATCACTGATCTGCTGGGCGTTCAGTTTGGCCCTAACAAAATCTGGGTCATCTGGATGTAAGGTGTACTTGTGCATGTCATCGTTCTTTCCAGATTTGTACAGCCTCTGCACACAGAATCATTTTCGTAATAAACATTACAGTATAAACATTTATATTAACTACATTGTAGAAGTTGTAACTGTGATATATATGCACCTCACTACACTGCTGGTAGCTGGTCTTTGCATGGATGATATCTGGAGAGTCTGCAACTTGAGTGAACTTGAGGCGGTCAGGAAGCTGTCGATATTTCTTCTGCAAATATGAAAATCAAATACATTTAAAGTTTGTATAATTATTACAGAATCAATGTGAATAAAGTCATGCATTTAAAATATTATGGATAAGTGGATACTTGTTCAATTCTATGTGATGCAGACTAATTTATTATATGACAAAATGTATTGTTTTTTTCCTCACATGGATCGACTGTTTTATTCATTTTTTTTTTATTCATGACTTTTGTGATAGTTACCATTTAAACAAAAAAATCGAATAAAATTTCTCCCTCCAAAGTCTTAACTCTGCTCCAAACTGCATGACAGAGGATTGGCTGTAGACCACTTGATTAAATAGACCCAAGCATATCATTCACAATTACAGATGACTGAATCTCGATCGATTAAAATTTGATTACTTGCACAACCCTAATTAATGTGCCATACTTACTTCACTGACGAGCTCTCCCGCCTTTTTGGCAGACTCCAACTGAGGCGCGCCGACGCCATCCCAGGCCACTCCTTTCATATAATTCAGATCAGACTTGTACAGTTTCTACAAGAATAAAACCAAATCAATTCATGATCGACTCATCCATCAACAGGGGTGAAAAATAACTAAATGCAAACTGTCATGGCCCCTGTTGTGCTATGTTTTTT
>KN472410.1:3231-21174 GCA_000787095.1 Periophthalmodon schlosseri
ACTACTACTATGCTACTACTGACACTACTACCTGTACTACTACTGCTACTACTATTACTACTTCTACTGGCACTACTACTACTACTACTAATACTACTACTGGCACTACTATTACTACTACTACTGGCACTACTGCTACTACTACTACTACTACTACTACTACTTTCATCAGTATTTGAAAACAACTTTCTATCTTAATTACATTTGTCTCATTATTATTATTATTTCTGCCCATACCTAGGTTGAATGATAAACAAAAGACCAAACGTATTCATGTAGCCAGCCCAGACTACATGCTTTACTTTTACTTTACACAGAGGTACAGTCTGGAACTTTGTCTTATCTCAGTTTCAATTGGTGTTATAGGTGAATTAACCATCAGAGAAATACCTATATTAAGAGAAGTTAGACATTTTATTCTGAATCCCTGAGTTTCAGTTGGTGTTATAGGTGAATTAACCATCAGAGAAATACCTATATTAAGAGAAGTTAGACATTTTATTCTGAATGATACAAGTCTGTTCATAAAATACACTATATACATATAAAGTGTATATTCAAAAACAGTCAGCCCGGTCCCAGACTCTCTTGCACCTGATCAGGTAGAAGGGGTTGGCATGCCAGGCTACACAAACCTGAGAACCTTGATTAAAATGCTTTAAATCTAAATCCAGACTTGGGATTGTGATTAGATATTAGATTTATGTTTTAATAATAAGATCTTTTCAAAGTTCACATTCTTAACTCATCCAAAAGAATTGACAAAAACAGAATAAGAGATTTTGTTGTGGAGGAAATCATGGCACTTAAAAAAATTGCAGCCTTTGAGATGAGCGTATTGTGCCCGTTCAAATTGTCTACCCGCTTTTGTCTGGATGTTTAAAGTTAATGTGAGACTAGAGTTACCGAGCAGCAGTGGGGTCTCGCTCTTGCTGTTGGTGTTGTGTGGGTTGGCTCCGTGTTTGATCAGGCTCCTCACATTCTTCACCCATCCGGCTTTTATGGCCAAAGTGAGCGGCGTCTCTCCCCCCACAGCCGTCCTCTCCTCCAGACTGAGGCCTTTAGCTGCCACTAAACAGAGCAGTAAAAGTCAATAATAGCCTGGAAATAATAAAAACAACACAAGTATTAAATTGCAAGTAAAGATAATATGTTTCACACATAGTTGACAGTGGCTCAGGTGGTAGAGGTCGTGGTTTTATAAGCTTGGTGGTTCAATCCCAGCTCAGACCAGTGAATATTGTCAATGGGCAAGACACTTTACCCACCTTGCCTCTGTAAGAATGTGGTGAGAGAGTGAAGTTGGAGACGTCTCATTGGCTGTTTTATCAGTCAGTTAGCCCCAGGGCAGCAAGTGTGTTAAAAGAATATATAATTGCCTATAACGCTCTTGTCAAGGTTGTGAATATAAATGTGAGCCATAATTATTTGGTATAAAACTTTTATCACTTTTATAACGAGCAGAGTTTTTAAGTAGAAGTACTAGAGTTAACTAAAAACCTCAGTACAGAAATATGCTTTGGGCAAACTAGGCTGTCAACAAGACGTAATTAATAAGAAGGTAAATGTCTTGAATGGCCAAACTGACTGAAATAATGAAGACTGTGTAATGAATGGAATGTGCAATATTTTGTATGGTGCAATAATGGAAACTGTGCAATGAATGTAATGTGCAATTATGGGAAATGTGCAATGGGTGGAATGTGCAATATTTTGGATGGTGCAATAATGGAAACTGTGCAATGAGTGGAATGTGCAATGAGTGGAATGTGCAATTATGGGAACTGTGCAATGAGTGTAGTATGCAATTTTTATTTTGACCCTTTTGTGACCCCAGCCCTTGTAACTACGAATGGAAATTAGTCTTTGGCTATAATCCGGTATGTTTACATTCATGTTGTATCATGTCTGTTCATTAACATGCATTGTCCCAATTAAATAAATAAATTAATTAAAAGGGAAAGTAGGTGAGAGGCCAGGTGAACAAATGAGATAAAACAATTATTAAGAAGCCACATCTGTTTCTGTTAAAAATGATTACAAATCCCAGAAAAAATGTGTTTACCAAAATTTCACTGGGAGCAAAAACCCTGAATCTTTAAAAAAGAGCAGGACTGCCCATCACTTGTAAGAAAAAAACAAGACTTAAAGTGGGATTTAACACATAAACTCCACCTAAAACCACATTTCAAACAGAGCTGCTAAACTGGAAGTACGTGGACGACTAAAGAAAAGAGTGAGGGGGAGGAGGGGGGCGGGGTCTGGAGGCATAAGGAACAGTGTGATTGGTGTAACACTTCAAACTCCGCCCCTGTAGCCAGGTGTTTGTAATCAGGATTTAATCAGTCCTGCATGATAGTAGTAGTCGTACTTGAAATTGCAGTGGCCACTAGAGGCCGCACACACCCAGTTTTGGATGGGGTTTTTTTTTGCTTTTTTTTTTTTAAACACAAAGCTGCAAATGTACCTAGTTCACACTAAAACTAGTGTGAGGACTAGGAACAGTAGACAATGCTATTCAAACACTATGTACACAGTTTAGTAGCAAAAAGTTGATTTAGTGTTTAGTTCCACTTTAATTTTGTGATATTTCCAACCACTCATTCATAACAATATCCATATATATTGCCATACTTAACATGCTAGTGTGTAGTGTGTGTGTGTCTTTGTTGTAACCTGGACTTCATCAGTACCTCCATTCACAGGAAACATTTCAAAACAACGACTGAAACTTCACTTATTCTTCTTCTATGTTATATTAAAAATAAATAAGTAAATAAATTTTAAAAAATGTGATGATTTCCCTGACAAAACCTCCCCTCCAGATGGAACCTCTACATCTGCACTAAAATTATAGCTGTAAGTAAATACGGCATGACACGTATGGCCCATATGCGGCGTTCATGTGGCGTTGACAGTTGTGCTAACGGGCAGGTGACGGGAAGGCTAAGCTAAGCGGACACCTCGTAGAACGCGCTCTCTACAGCCGCATATGTGTTGAGTGACATCAGTGACTCTTCTGGAGCGGGGGGACTGTTGACAGCTGTCAGCAGCATGGAGCTGGCATTGTCTCCGACTGAACAGTTCTCTTTGTCATGATCAGAGGCTGCGGGCTAATGCGAGCGTACGTGTGTTTAATCATATGACATGGAAAGGAAAAAGGCATTCATTTGTTGTCATACGCGGTGTTATGTGGCCAGGGGGAATGAGGAGACCGTGGGATTAGGAGCTGACAGGAGAACGGATCGGTGAGAGGTGGTTCCAAGTAGCCGGGCTCCTGATCAGATTTGAAATTAAAGAGCAGTTTGTCTGCTTGTCTCGTCTGGTAGATTATTCCTTGTCATGTTGCGATGGTAATTGTTAAATAATGAGTGAGCTCAACAAGATGAAATATTTTCTCCTCACATAGCATAATAACAAGGTAGAGAGTATATAACAGGTGATATATTTTGTATGTCTGTATTGTAACCGGGGGCGGTGGCAGACATTTTTGGTTGGAGGAGCTATGGGGGTGCTAATTTCTTCAATGGGGCGTGCACACTTAACATGTTAATTTAGAGCCTTTTATGAATGCAAGCACACCGCCTTCCCCTGCCATGTTTGCTTTGCTGTTTTAAACAAGTTTAAATGTAGTTACCCCCCTGTAGTGATTGTAACAATGCTCTATAATAAAGAGAAAAGACTATTCATCATTAAAAAGGAGCTTTAACTAACATTTTACTCTATAATGTATTTATTAAAGATGCACTGCTTAACCTGGAGGGTACGTCACCTACTTGTCTCCATGGAGATATTACGTCTTTGCCTGGAATGTTCCACACTATGACGTTACACGTATCTATGTCCATGGTGACCTGCATGTGGCGCCATCAACGAGGCTGAGGTCATATCTGTGGCAAATGCATGCTTTTTTTTTGAGCAATAAAACATCTGTGATCAAATAAATGCTAGGGAGGTGTTTTATGCCATACGTTGGAACATTGTGGGAAAAGAAATTACATCTCCATGGAGACAAGCAGATCACAAACCATCCATCAGAAAAGTTACATTGTACACCTTTAAAAATGATGGTAATGGACACATTTTAATATAGCCCTTTTCCACCTTCAAGGCACTCAGAGCACTTTATGTCAAGAAACCACTCATCTATTCACACACACATTCATACACCAGTGTACGCAGACACTGGGGGCGAGGTGGGTTAAGTGTCTTGCCCAAGGACACAACAACAGCATTCATCTGTGGGAGCTGGAATCGCCCCGCCAACTGTGGGTCTGTGGATCTGACCACTCAACCAATGATGTTTATGTCGAGAGCTACTGTCGCCCATTACTTCATTAACGATTCCCAGTTCCACCATAGTGTCAGTATAGAGACATGGACTCTGGCCCATAGCACATATACAGAAAGTACAGATATTATACTGTAAAGTATCTATACATATTTCGCTGGTGTGGACAGTACTCACATGTCAGGACCGTCTCCAGCACCTCCACGAGGGGCTGGGCTGCAGCTCGGTGCAGAGGGAGCCAACCCCGACAGTCCAGCTCTCTGAAGGCAAAGGGGTGTCGCAACAACTCCTGGAGCATGCACACCTCACCTGGTCACCATGACAACCCGGGGAGGACAGGAGAGGATGAAGATGAACAAAGATCACTTTCTGCTTTATTAACGCAGTAAAAAAATGATATTCTTGTTTTGGATGTCTCCTGTTTTGATGTGAATGTGTACTATTAGCGCTCCAAATAGATCTACAATAAATATTGTTTGTTTGAATAATCTGTCCAGCAATGATCTTGTTCAATTTGTTGTGAATGCAATTGTTGTTTTTAATCAATACATTAGAATAGCCCATAATATTTGGAGTGGAATTTCAATACTGACGATCTATGTACTAACCAGTTATTTTTCTTATGCAGCAGCAGACTCACATCAGACATGAATGTTCAAAAATGTTTTAAATCAAAGGGGAAAAATCATGTAAAATCAGCTTTTATGACCTTTTAACTCAAGAGTTTTAACAATGTTTCCTCATCATTAGCTTAGTTGAGGGCAAAAAGTAATCCTGTTTCCACCTACTTTCTTCGCTTTCTTGCGATTATTCAGAACAATTCAAACATCAGGTCATACATATAGGGTCCAAAATGGTCACTTAGCCATTTTTCAACAATACAAAACAATTAAATGAGAATCAGTCAATGGACCCAATTATATTACTAAGCCGTTTTATATTAGTATTGATTTTTACAATGAATACAATGTAAAATCATGATGTATGTTTGTTATAGTACATTTAATTATAAATGCCTGCATAACACGTCGTCTTATATGATGTGGGCAAAAGTTTGTGGCATTTCAATACAATACTATTGTTTTTACATATTTAGATCACATCCTCCTTTGGTTCAGACGTAAACAATGGATTTTATGGCTGACTAACTTTAGCCTCCATTTGAATAGAAATGTATTTATCCCTCTATCCCACAGTCTGCCAACCTCCTGATGAAGCCTTGGCTGAGCTCCCCAGCAGCTGACACACAGGGCACACAGGTCCCACCAAAACAAAGGCACAATTATCATGCCAGAGTCAAAGTCTCATTTACCATGTTCAATGGCCGCCAGGACTCGGAGGTTCTCATCGGTCGTTGCTGCTAAACTAAAATGAAACAGAGAAAGGAGAGTATAGATATATAAAATATATGTGAAAATTGTGTTTTTTTTTACCTGGCAGAGGATTTTAGGAAAGCTTCTCGACAGGAGTTTTGTATACTGAGCTGTATGTTGTAGTCGTTGAGTTCATCTTCACTGTAATCGTCATAAGTGTTCATCACTGAGAGAAGAACACATGAGAACAGACAAATAGTTTTTTGACAATTAAATTAAAAAAAAATGTAAATGGATTAATTTACTAGTCACACTGTGTCAAAGTTAAAACTTTTTTCTTCTGCATTTTTTACATTTTAATAAAAATGTCTGTGAAATGGAGATTTTGTCCTATTGCTATTGTTATTGCTGATTGTTGTGTCAGTCCTACGTTCACCAGTGTTTGAAGACTGTCCGTCCAACCATTAGTCTTAGGTTTTAATACTAAAAAACCTCCTTGTTGAGAGTCTAGCGCTAACTTCTCCAAAGTTCACCTTTGTTTTAGATTTGCATCTTTGTGAATATTATGAGCTAATGGATGTACAGGAAGCATATTATAAATGTATATTACATGCACAGCACGGGGGTGGCAACAAGTAAGTATTGCTTCATCCCACTCCCTTTTGAGCAAAGAGAGTTTAGTTTGAAGACAATTTGTTTTCTTGGATATGTATGAAAAATAAAAATAAAATCATCATCATCATCATCATCATCATCATCATCATCATCATCATCATCATCTTTGTTGTGCTCCTTTTAAATGTTACATCATATTAAATGCATACTGCCAAATATGCATGTAAAATACCATAATTAATATTTTACTAATGAGGTGGACACAAAAAATTGTAAGTTTTATGTAGAAAACTTTAAATTTATAATGGTACATTTCTTGTATGTTGATCCCAATACTGCTCTGTAGGATACCATTTTAGGAGACAAAAATGTAATCACAGTCCTATAATTACCTGACAATAGAGCAGGGTATACCCCGTCTTACACGCTAACAGCTGGGAGGGCTTCTGTGCCTGCATTCCCCAAGATTAGGCCGTAATGCTACTACTTGAAATACTTCTGCTTAGGTCATCTCAATTCATTAACAGTACTTACATGAATGCGTATTTTGGCTACTACTGTCCATCTCTGGTAATTAATCATTCCACTACACGGCCACTGTAGTCATGATATTAACAACAACACGGGGGACTTCCCAAGGAGAGCAAAACAAGATGAAATCCCTGGATGTGAGGATCACTGAAGTCATTTTATAACTGTAACAAATGTTGGCACTCTTTGGTCTGAGAGGTAATGATGACTGCAGTAGTCGGCCTAGATTTTGTGAATTTGAATAGAAAAAAAACTGCTTGTGGTTTACAGTTAATTAAAATAAATAATCAACAAGAATTAGTTAAAATGTATAGCTTTGTTCTAAGTTTAATGTTTTGAGTTTTAACCACTTCTTAACGACTATTTTCAAACGATACAAGTCTTGGTAGCGTAATCACAATTTATCAGATAGAAATTTTTGTATGGTACATAGTTCTATAGGTTATGTTTTGCCTCTTGCCTTGTACATGAAGCAATCTGTCAGGTTATGGGAACAACACACAATAAATATGGTCACTAAAGGACATCTGACACTAAAGCAAATCTGCATATATATTATATTTATGTTTAAAAGCAACTTTTATAAGCCTAAAGGTGTAGTGTGTAACTTTTCTGCTTGACAGCCACCTGGTTGTCTCTTTGATGATGTTGATGTTGTTACTTTATCTAGAATATTCCACATAAGAAATAAAACCTGCTTTAATGAAATCAATGCTATAGATAGATTTGTTTAATGCCATACCGTGGAACATTTTCAGACAAAGCAGTTAGATCTCCATGGAGACAAGCTGGTGGCAGAAATGTTACCCAGTGCACCTTTAATATAGGCTAATGTATAATCCAATAAGGAGGATTATCTATCTAAGGTGGCGATCGATAGATAGGCCTAAGTGAAATGCAATACTGTGGAACATTTCAAACAAAACAGTAACACCTCCATGGAGACAAGCAGAAACGTTACACAGTGCACCTTTAACATAGGCTATTGTATAATCCAATAAGGTGGTTCAATAGATGTCATGTTGATAACAAACAAAGCAGCTACAAAGTGATTAATCTCTTAGAGTTGCCAGGTGATAACAAACCAAAATGATTCAGAGGGTTTTAATTAAAACCATTTTACACTGTATTGAGTTACTTTGGTATTTCACCTGCACAGGACAACTACCCATTGCTACTTCCACACAGGAGATGCTCAAGTCTTATCAAAACAATAAGTGTCTGTTGACACTTATTGTTTTGAAACTACGCGCTGCCAACCATATGTCAGGACCTTAAGAAACTCAAGTGCCCCTTAAATTAAACAGAAATTTCTCACCTGTGGAGGTATGTTGGCGGCTCGTTGATGACCCTGGTGTCCGACTGAGCGTTGTCCTCTTATATTTAGGCCTGACCTGCTTTCTGTCCCAGCGAGGGGCGTGTGTGGAGTGCTACCTCGCCTTAAATACACCCACCAACCGGTGCCATTGTGCCAGAGCTAAGCCTGGTCTCTGGGATCTCTGGCCGCATTCCCACACCCAATCCTAGAGGGCTTACGCGTTACAGATGCGAGCCGCCATGTTTGCCGTCTGCGGTTTCCTGGAAAAAAAAATACAATCAATTGGGTCTATTTGTTTCTTGGAAATTTGAGATGATGCTCCGTAAAGAGTTGAGCTGCGTGTAAATCCGCTTTAAATCTTTCCTTCGTGATAGCATTTTTGGGATGTTTCCAGGAGCTATATTACGGTGCTCATTAATAATTGTATTGGATTGGATTTTGGTGAGCTTTATTGCAGTGAATTAGCTTTTTATATAGCGCAGGTGTCTAACAGTTGCATCTACATTACATCATGGTTATTCCGTTTATATCAATTGTGAGACTGGAGGTTAAATGAGGTTCACAATTTCATCCTAGATACATCTAAATGGGCTTAATTGGAATAAACCTAGACATGGACATCTGGATTGCAAACTACAATTTCTCAGATTCTGATAGAAAAAAGAAAAGAAATATGAAACAACAATTATTGACTATAACTATGATCCACTATCCCTTATGCAAGTCATTTCCCTCACCTTTCATTGTTTGATGGTCGTAATCACAGAAGCCATTGGGACAGAATGACCGGCAAGTTTTGGTCAGTTGTAGATGTGGGCTATGTAGATATATAAAATATATGAAAATAATACAATTGTTGTTTTGAAGATATGCAAAACTAGAGTATTGGGTAAATGGTCTATAATAAAGATGATTTTAAAATGCTGCAAAAAGAGCTGATTAAAAATAAAACCGTGTTGGCAGTGTCATTTAAGTGTATAATATTTCTGAAACTATTGTGGCCAATTTTAATATAGTGTGAAATACTTGAACCAAAACCAAGACATTTGACACATTTTAGCACATTTTGCATGGTTTATTGTCTGTTTATTGTGATCAGCATAAGCTATCATCCACCCCTGCTCTGTAGCTTACCACTAGATTGGGTGACTGTGAAGTACAGCACAAGAACCTTGCAATAGCAGCTATAAATAATATATCAGCATTGGTGTATTATGTATTGATGTGAACATAGAGTTTAAGCTTGACATTGCAGTGAGCTGTAACTGCAGAAACGTACCTTCTGAAAGATGCTTGAGATGAAATATGTGGAAGTTTCCAGACGGTGATCATGAGTTGTCTTCACAACTTGGAGAGAATGACTTTACCACATGCTTGTTCTGAAAGAATAGACATTAGACTGGTCAGAAAAAGGTATAATTTTTAGTAGGTTAATGGTAGGGATGACAAGATATCCAGAAGTTTTAAACCATTTCAGCTAGGAGTGGGTGAGACATCATTCTCACAAGTTGAAATCAGACACAAGAGACAAGACATGATTTTGACACCATTTCTAATAAATAAATGGAATAGTTTAGCTTAGCCTACTTTTTTAAAATTAATTTTATTTCATACTTTTGCTCCCACTGTTGCAATGTGTTACTTTTGTTGTCCAAGTCAAATGAAAACTGAATGAAAACTCATAGAAAAAAAGACTTATAAGATCATTCAGCACCTGTGGGCAATATTAAGACAGTTTCTTAATATTGCCCACAGGGCAATATTAAGAAACTGGAGCGAGATCTTGTTTCATTCCAAATTTTATATGAGCACAAATGCTTTAACTCAAAATAACTATTTAGTCAAAATAAGTCATGTATAAAAATGAAAAATAGCAAAATGTTTATTGATTTATTTATTACCGGAACCAGTCTTATCTTGCCCAACAGTATCTGCGTTTTGTCCCACCCCTAGTTTACACATTTACGGTACATGTTTAATCTACCTTAAAGTAATTTGATTAAAGGCCAGTGACAAGTGTTGGTGACATAAGAACTGAGTGTGTGCAGAAGGTTGTCAAGTGCCTTGCCCAAGGACACAGCAACAGAAACTAATGGAGGAGGTGGGATTTGCTGCATCAAAAGAAACACTTAAAGCCACATGTGTCACTGCCATGTCTTCAGATCTGGAAGATGAAAGTGAATATGGTAAAGTTTTGACACCATTGCGCTTACAATAACTCATGACGGTATTATTATTTATGAGCACTGCTTTGTCGTTGCTTATAGCCTATATGTGCAGTTATATGTTTAAGAGCTGGGAATTCTTCAGAAATGCTAGCACCACGATATACAGAGCCCTCCTGGACGGGTGGAATACCTGTGTGAGAGGTTTACACGGAGGCCTGGTTCTACTTCTGATCCAAGGGGAGCCAGCAGATGTCCAGCAGAAGATTAGTGGGGCTTTGCGGGGGCCAGCATGTCTCCCACACTGGGTCTCTCTGAAATAGCAACAACATAAAGCCCCTATATTGCCATTAGTGTAAACACAAGGCAGGAAGTAAAAGGCTAAAAATATGACAAAGGTTTTTATCCTCTTTGACACGGCCCTTTAAAGTTGACATCTGTCCAAACTTGACAGTACCTATAAGTGGCCCGCTGTATGTATAATGTATGTATGGCGGGGTACCGGGGTCAGGAAAAACCCATAGTGACCTTGGGTTTTATGGTCTGTATGTATTTGTCATGGCTAGAAATGCAATACTAATATGCTTGTAGCTTAACTGTATACATAGCCTATATTAGCCCGCATCCTTATGTAGTCATTTGTTTGGTATGTTTATATCTAGGCCTATGGTATAAGTCTGTAAGAGGTAGCCTACAGTATTCTGACTTTTGAATACTGCATTATCATCTGTAAATATATTTTTATATAAGCTATATCCTTAATAAAACATATTCTAGTTTTAAAATTATTCATTCATGAGGAAAGATATAAGAGTTGTGATTTTCACACCAGACACAATTGTAATTTGCTAAATAGTTAATATCTAGAGGACACATTCCCATATGGCCAATCAACCAGCTCCAAACTGTACTCAAATAGGGGTACTAGTATTAAGACATGCTCTAGGGGGCCGGGGAGTAGGACATTCTGGGCTTTGGATACAAACCAGTGCACACTAACCACTACACTAATCAATGTGATCATTGACCATTGACCATTGAAGTAATAAATAATATTTATGTAAGGAAAAATACGTCAATAGCCCACCTTATAATAATGCAAATAAAATTTCTCTCTGAATTTAATATTTCTTCCTTTCCAATAACAAAAACTGAAGCAATAGTTGAGATAAAAAAATAATGTAAATTGAGGTATTTGTGAGCAAAATTTTTTGAAACATTTCTGCTTATAAAAGCTTATAAAATGTGCACAACCAGACAAAAGTTTACATCAGATTAGATTGAAGCTAGTGAGGTAAGAGCACATTTTTATATATTCAATCAAATAAAACACCTCTAATCTGTAAATAAAAAATAAAGTGAGTCTCTTAATGATTGTCTGTTCTGTCACGTGGCTCGGTTGCTATGGAAGCCTGTAAACTCTGGCGTTGCTATGGAGCACTGCTAACGCAGTTTTGCTAACTCCCCCAAATCTTTAGAAATAATAATGATTACATGGAAAAAACAGTCAATTGCTGTTCGCGTTCACACTCTGGAAAAAATGTTCATTAAGTTGTGAGCTAAATTAACGCAATTTAAGGGTGAACACGTAGCAATTTCGAAATACTTCACGTTAGCTTAGTTAGATTTCGAAATACTTCGCGTTAGCTTAGTTAGCACAATGTCTGAGGAGACCACTCAATCTATGGAGCGAACAGGAAGCCAAGAACCGGAGATAGAAGAAAAAGAAACTATGGAAGGAAATGCCATGGAAAAAACACAACCAGCTGAAGTAAGTTCTTTAGATGATCCACCAGAGGACGACAAAAAGCAGCAGCGAGAGGACCCAGAGGACCCTACCTCATGTGCGCCCACGTCCAGTCCACTGAAACAGTTCTCAGGTGAAAATCCAATATGCTTTTAATGGCGATTGTGAGGATTCTTCTTATTGACAAATGTAATGTTTAAGTATTAGGCTCTAAATGTTGTTTTATGCGTATTTCTTTTTTTTTTTTTTAATCAGTGTTGTTGGAGCATTTTTTATGTATGTTTTGTAACGAATCTATGGAAGCAGCAGTAGTAGAAAGAGTAGTTACGTAGCTAAAACTGTACTCAATTACAAGTAGTGCTGCCAAATTTGTACTTAAGTAATATGCATGCATATTAAACAATTTTAGTAGCATTTGTGATCAGTCTTTTATACAGAACTTGAGTAATAAACAGCTTAAGCCGAATTAAGGGCTTAAGAACCATTAAATGCGTTTCTCAGCCAACTGTACGGCGTGAGTCCCACGTGGGACATTTATTGCCTTCACACGCTCTCACGCCAATATCTCACGCAGAAAAAAAAAATATTGGAGAAAATAATCCGGCCCACTTAGATTGAAAACAGGCACAGTAATGGAAGAATAATGCTCTCTCATTCGTCAATAAAATCTTCGTTATAGAAATTAAACAGCCCTTCTGACCGTTTTTGAGTAAAACATCGGATCTAATTGATGCTCTGATGCGTTAATCGTACGTGTTTCAGCGGAGCTCGTCAATGCGCACATATAATTAGGCTTTATGTAATGAACCAGTGGGACATTTCTCCGTAATTATTTAACCTATCAACATGAAATAAAAACTACAGGGATGCTGACAATCTCTTCTCCCCACCCATGTGTAAGAGTCTCCACGCATGCCCACTGATTTGTTTGTAGTTTAACTGTGGCTCATTTTGTTGTGGGGGACAATTGGGCAGTGTTGATTTTTTGAGCAGTTGACAGTATATAATGAAAAAGCTGTTGCTGTAGACATGTGGATTTTATTGCAGTATAATTGATAATGGCCATAGCATGTACAAACAGTTAAAGCGGATCAAGTTTTTGTAACTGTATTTGGCGGGTGCTAGCAAAGTCTGATCTGGACTAAACTTCAGGAGTAAAATGAAGAGGGGGACCTGTTAAAATTCACCAAAATGCAGGAAAAACTGTCTATTTTGTTAAAAATTTATTCAACTATAATATAGCACTATTATTCTGTTGGATACTTTTGTAAGTTTTCACAGTATATCAAATTGTACACTGTTGCTTTAATCTTGCAGAACTTTTTGCCAGATAATAGGCTAAGCTTTCCTACTGTGTGGCCCCTATGAAAATAAACAAAAACTGTGCAGATCCACTGACAGTAGCCATATAGATCTCACTGGGCTTTGGCCCTGGTGAAATCTCACTACAAGTACAATACATGTTTAAAAATCTTACGATCAATCTTACTAACTTGAGTATGTGTAATTAGTTACTTTCCACCCCTGTATGGAAGTCAACCTCAACTGCAAACCAGTTCTACCTGTGGATATAACCAAAGTTAACTTAACCTGATCTCAGTTTGTTTAACAATCTGTTGTTGAATTTTTTATTTGATTTTTTTTTCCATGTTAGAAGTGGTAGAAGAAGCCGAAACTCAAGCCAATCTCCCTGAAGTGACTGAGCAGCCTGCAGAGTCACAGTCTAGTGGTGATGATGTTGGAACTTCCACAGCAACAGGTGAGATACTGAGCTATTGGTATTTCATTATCTATAAATACCATGTTTTAATGTTGTATTTGGCTGCAGTGAAGGTGGTTCTAGTGCCAGAGGGCCATGTGATGACCGTAGCCTTTGCCATCGGACTCAGTATTGGAGAACTAAAGCAGCATCTTGCGTCAGAGCTGAGAGTGCCTCCAGAAGTTCTGCATATCTTTCTTGATGGTAAGTGGAAGGTACAAATAAATGGCATGATGATAGGTTGCAATGTTTTCCTAATTACTTCTTAGCTTGGTCGAATAATACACATGGTCAATATTTATAGTTCATAATGCAGTAGTTACCAGTCAATTGCAGTTTGTGAAAAAAAGTTGTGTAAAAGTAGTAAAATTACAAGAAGTAGCACTAAGTTATAAACATGTTGATGGTATAGATTCCATTCAAAAATAACTTCTGTCAGGCAAGGCAAGTTTATTTGTATAGCACAATTTGTACACAAAGTAATTCAATGTGCTTTAGAGAATAAGAAAGACATTAAAATCATAATGCAAACAAATCAAAACATAAATAAGCATTGTAAAATTGACATTAAAAGAGAAAAGTGCAGAATAAAAACCTTTCAGTCATATGCACAGCTAAACAGAACCGTTTTGAGCCTGGATTTAAACATTTTCAAAGTAGAGGCCTGTCTCACATCTTCAGGAAGACTGTTCCAGGTTTTAGCTGCATAAAACTGAAACGCTTATTCCCCATGTTTGGCCCTGACTCGGCACCAGCAGGAGGCCGGTCCTTGAAGTCCTCAGAGTGCGAGATGGTTCATATGTTGGATATGTACTTTGGTGCTGGGCCATGGAGAGACTTTTACACAAGAGTGCGAGATGTTCATATGTTGGATATGTACTTTGGTGCTAGGCCATGGAGAGACTTTTACACAAGCAGAGCTGCTTTAAAGTCTATTCTCTGAGTAACAGGAAGCCAGTGCATGTCTCTGCACTGAAAACAATGCCCAAGGAACACGTTTATAGTGTCAGTTTAAACATTAATTTAACAAAAGAAAAGTGGTCAGATTTTTTATTTGTCATATCATGACAGTGAGCTTTTGCTTTGGCCCTTGTTTACAGTATGATTGCTAAAGATATTAATTATGAAACTGATGCCCATGTCCAACCAGGAAATAAAACTAACATTAGAGAACAGATTAATATTGTGCAATAATAATCTTAATTGTAATCTTAAAAAATATAATTGTGTTAACTACGTTTTAGTGAAATTAGTAGTCCTACCTGTCATATGTAAATTGATAGTTTAGTCAACTTCATTTACCACAAATATTACTGTACGCTTTTCCAGGGCAGGTTGTGGAAGACCAGCAGGCTCTTATGGATCTTGGTGTCCGACCGCACGGCTCCACTCGGATGGAGATGAGCTCAGCTGACCCCCACACGTACCCTCTGCGCCCTGTCCGCCCTCCAGAGCATGACAACATGCCTGATGTCATCACTGTGAGGGTCCAGAGGGGAGACGAGAGCCCTACATCCTCTTTAAGTAGGATTATAGGAGTTTGAATCATTTAGACTTTCAACATGGGTGGCTCCACAAAACTTTACTGGAAGTATGTGTATCTGTCCTGTTTGTAAAGCATAAAACTTGGAAATATGGCATAGTTTTGGCATTACTGTACACAAATATTTACTACCACCCAAAATTCATTTTCAATTTTGCATACAAAAAAATAATACACTATTAATAATCTGTGTATTACAAATAGAACCTACAGTGCAACTATGATTTTGGTGATCTTCTTTAGAACTTCTATCTTACTTACCTACTATCTCTAAACAAATGTATGTACATATTTTACATTAGATTATATGTCTGTGCAATCCCTAAGTCGTCCATCTTGGTCCTGTTGTCTGTCAGTATTAAAACAAAAACTTTTCTCAAATTGACAGAACATACATTTTGTTTTACCATTAGATTACATCAAAATCCTCTACTCTCTCCATTGTAAAAAAAAAACAAAAAACAGATTGATAAACATATTGCTTATTACCATATGTCTGGTCTTTTGACAAAATATTTTACCCGATGTGACTACACAGAAAGAACTCGGCTAATAAACATTTACATTTCTACTTCTCTACTTGTAGATGACTTCCAGGAGGTGGTGGTTGAGATCCAGCGTCCCCCGCAGAGGAAGCCTTTCTTGGGTGGATACAAGCACCGTCTGACAGGAGCTGTGTACCACCATGCCGACACACAGACTCATCCCCGGAGAAGGCCAGACCGAGGGGTAGAGGTCTTCAGCCGGGATACTCAGGTATGTTACAGCACACATATCACATAGGTCTATAATGAACAAAAGTACAAAAGCCTGAAAGCACATAGGAGGGTTGAAGCCAGAAGAAGATGGTATAGCTAAAGGTCAATATGTCTTAAGAGGATAGTCAACCTTTTATGTTGGTGCCCATCTAAGGCTGAGAATGATAAGGTGTAAATTACTTTTTTGAGCTGCGCAGTGAGAAATGGTTAAAACAGTCCTCTTACTTTCCTCTGCCATGGATTTCTATTCATAGGTTTCAGCTATGTGCCATTTTGAGGACGGTTGACCATTCAAAAGATTTTGTTTTGAACATTCCAAATAGGAAGTGAGCATGGGTGCGCTTCCAGCTCCATCAACTCTATTGAAGTCTATTGAAAAACTCCTCCTACTCGCTCCTCTCTTCGTAACATCTGCTGTCAGGCTCGTCATTTTGGTCTTCAAATGTCCGTATTAATCCGCGCTATGATCCTGGTGTTTTTATTTGGCTATTTTGTCTGTAAATCAAAAAATTTACATTAATAACAGACCAATGAGGCGCCTTCTTTCCCTGAGGTCGCTCCCGCTAACATTAGCAAAAAGTTTGATTGACAGCGCTGCCGCTAAACCAACGGTGCGGGTGGGAAGGGGCATTACCTTCAACAGCCTCACTCCGGATTCGGATTAGCAAACTGGTTAGAGAAGAACAAGATAGTGTGTTTTAAAAAGTTATGAAAAATTATGATTCATTGATTTGTTGTCCCCAGTGTAACCGTGTGGATGCATTTTGGCCCTCAGGGAAAGTTAATTGGAGACCCCTTTTCTATGTCCTAGTTGAGTAGACTGCTGTGTTATCCCCCAATACGTCATAGGAACAATATTTTATTCTGACTTATAAAGTATAAAGTAGTGTGATTTGTCATAAGTATTTCATAAACCTTATCTATTTATTTGTGTTCTCAGATTTGAAGAAAACATCAACAGGGCTATGATATACCCTCAGCTAATGGCATACAAAGTTCAGACGTGATTGCATTGATGTTTTGTTAGTACAAGCTTTTATATTCAAATTACAAAATGATCACTGGTAACATAAAAGAATACAAGAAAATATGTTTTTTCTCAGAGGATCCCACTTCCAAGAACCAAAGGTATTTCTTGGATGTTCTGTTCTGTCTTTTCTAGAGATTTGAACATGCAATCTTTCCCAGGAGCTGGTTGTTCTAAGTTATCCGATAACCCTGTAGTACATGGAACACACTGGTATTTCTCAGAGATGATGCTCCGGCTTAGTCCGCCTCAACATCCGTATTCCAGTCAAGCATCTATTAACCAGTTCCTCCTAGTGACAATATTCCACAGCATAGACAAAAACATGTTAAAGTTGAAGTTACCTGTTAAGACGAAGAGGTTGCCAAGAACCAGGATCCATCCAAATAAATAAGGCTAAAATTCACAACAACAAGTCTCTAAATCAATTTTTTGGGGATTTGGCTTCACCTTTGAAAAGGGAACCATCCGATCAGAGCATCTCTCCAGCATCTTTACTTCTCCTTATATCTATCCCCAAAAATCCAGGCGGGATTTGAAATCTGATGTTCTCCTTTGCTTGTTACCACTTCTAATTAGAGTAAATCAGACAGCAGAGGCCAATACTACAGTCTCAGCGTCATCTACACTTCACTTATACTCCAAAGGGTTCAGAAACAGCTTCAGTTTGAATTGGGGGTCATTTTAGTCATTTGTTTTGGGATTAGGGATTTTGGGCCTACTGGACTGAGTGCAAGACATATGCTCTTATCAGATACGTTTCAGCAATTTTCTGTACATCTTCCCTCGTCTTCACCCCCATTCCGTGCTATTCTGTCCTGTCAAATATTGCCCACAAGTCAAATACAACTTCAAAATGTAAATACAACACTCTTT
>KN472410.1:21613-52491 GCA_000787095.1 Periophthalmodon schlosseri
TACGGTAGTTTTTAATGTTTATCTTACCCAATCCCTCTGCCCTCATCAATATTTATCAAACATAACTTCTTCCTCTTTATTTCCCCTTTATAGCCGCCACAAATCACCCGCTAGAGATTAGTTAGTCACATTTAAATCTCTTTTTTCCTTAAACCTAATGCCATTACAGCCCCCACAGTCTTAATTTTAACCTGGCATAAAGCGTATTTAAACATTTGACCCATGGATTACTCCGCAAATAGGACAAAAGAAGAATGAAAAAAATCAGCTAAATCACAATTTTGCACTATGTCATATCATTTTTCATATTTATTCTATTTAACACAACTGGCAAACAGGTCAGCAAACCTAATCATTTATTGCATTCTTATAAATGAAAGTGACCCACAGTGGCACAGGACTGGTTGGTTTGTTGCATACAATTACACACACGTACACACACACGCACACACACACACACACACATATACACAGAGAACTCCTTAATGAGAAATCCGCAGCCCTGTGTTACATTGCCCACTGACCTGTCACCTACTGAAGAGACTTTTATTGCCTCATTACAATGACAGCAACACAGTGGATAGTGATTTCATTCTGCATACATTACAGTTGTGTTTTTTCTATGTTGTTTTGAATAATGTATTTTCTGCTTTGCCTATTCTCGTCAATCATTTATACATAGTGTCTATTTGTGGCAACTTTTTGTTTACTGTTGATTATGGCAAGTCCATAATGACACTCAAGCCAGGCTGAAACACGACTGTGCAGTCAGATTAGTTTATTTCAGTGACGCATGTGAAATGAAGGAGCTCATTGGTCATCTATAATTTTGAACAAAATCAAAATTCTCTCACCTTAGATTAGCAGAGTGCAGTGCTTTCCCTTGATTCTGCAGAAATTTGTTTTTCAATCCCCTGCGATATTTTGTTTCCTTTTATTTTTTCTTCCAAAGCTGCCATATTTGTTTTGATATGGACAGATTGACTGGCTAATCTACCTGTCAATCATGCCCATTTGAACTCGGGGAGATTCAGTTAGTCACGATAATTCTGATTAATAGTCGCAGCCCTACAAAAACTGCCTCAAAACTATGTAAATGCACTTGTTTCATCTGTAATTGTGTTGTGTTGTATTGGATGCCTTCTATATTGTCTGTATTGTTAAAAGCATTGAAATGAATTTTATACTGTATTTATTGTTGGAAACAGATTTTGCCATGAAGAAACCTGGTTTACTGCAGGTCAATCGGTAATCAGCACACCTTGTCTAACGTGGCTGGATGCATGCCAAAAGCGGGGGAAAATAGTTTGTGTTTTATGAGGACATTATTCCAGCTTTATAGACAGTAGTGTAAGTATATCTTGTAATGTTTATTGAGATCTTATCAGTTCCAGCAAGACATATTAACTTGAAGAGGTAGGCGAAAGACTCTCTAGAAGATAGGGTTAGGGTTTTGAAGAAGCAAAATTAGAATAGAAACTAAAATAAATGCAAACAGAGTTATTAATAAATAAAAAGAACAGGAACTTTCAGTGACATGTAAGTGTAAGTGATAATTCTACACGTCTGTGGTTTAAAGGAGGATTATGTAACTTTTCTGGTGGAGGTTCTGCCACCTGCTTGTCTCCATGGAGATGTTATTGCTTTGCCTGGAATGTTCCACAGTATGGCATTAAACTTATCTATCTCCATGAAAACAAGCAGGGGGTACCACCAAACCAAGTTACAGGTCAAATCTGTGGAGAGGCAACCATTCTCGCAGTAAGAATGCATCTTTTTCAATGTGTTTTTCTAGCAGCTAAACACATGTAAAAGGTAAATGCCTGATATACCATACTGTGGAACATCTCAGGCAAAGCAATAACATCTCCATGGAGACAATCAGGTGACAGATCCTCCTCCAGAAAAGTTACATTGTGCACCTTTAGCAAAAGACGAAGTCTAAATCTGTCAACTGGACAAATCGTTGTAGGAGTGAAGATGTTTCGCTGCTCATCCAAGCCACTTCTTCAGTTCTAGTCACATTGCTGGTGGACACTGCCTTATATCTACCTGAAGGGAGGGGCTAACTACACTGAAATTGTAAACAGCTGTTGTCTCCAGTTTTGGCCTAACGAACCTATTCAACCTTTAACGACCCCCTATTGTTCTCTTTGTTCCTATTTGTTTTGGGTCTGAGGATGGAATCATAGATTTGTGAGAGATTGTGTCTCAGGCCTCCATTCCTGTTTAAGGAAGGATTGTCTTTCCTAACAAAAATTGCTTCTTTGCTTCTTCTCCCCTCTCAAACCATTTCTTCTCTCTGGCTAAGATGTGTACCTCACTATCTTCAAAGGAGTGGTTAGTGGTTTTCAGATGGAGATGTACGGCGGACTGGGGTCCAGAGGAGCTCTCGCGATGGTGTTGGTACATTCTCTTACTGCACTCTTCTCACTCACTGCACTCTTCACTGCAGTGAAGAGTGCAGTGAGTGCTACATTGGAGAAACAAAACAGCCACTCCATAAGAGAATGTCAAGGCAGTGTCCACCAGCAATCTGACTAGAACTGAAGAAGCGGCTTGGATGAGCAGCGAAACGTCTTCACTCCTACAACGATTTGTCCAGTTGACAGATTTAGACATCGTCTTTTGCTATGGATCAGACCTGGACGACACTGTGCACCTTTAACATTACAGTCCATTCACATTTGTGGATAACTGAACCTCAACTAACTTGCAAAGATATCATCTGATTATAGTTATATATGTATATATTTTTCAGTATTGCCCACCCGTAGTAGAACCAAAACAACATACTGTCAAAGTAAACCATTCTTGTAATATATCGGCCCTGTCTAAAACCAGTGCTTCTTGTTTCAGACAGTGGAGATGAGGTTGCAGTCTCAGCAGTGTCCAGCAGATGTCAGCACACAGATGACGGGGATCGGCTGTTATGTGTCCTGTACAAATGACAAACTACTGACCCCTGGAGGCTACACCACAGCGGCGGAGTACCACGAGCGCAGACTCAAAGCTGTAAGTCATAAAAAACACCAAAATATAAACAAAACATACTGTAAAATAATAAGCAATTATCTTAAATAGCAATTTACCTCTCTGGTTACCATAGATACAGGTTGCATAGATAATACTTACAGCTTCTGGTGTTTGATGTTCATTTCTCAAGGTTAACAAAAGCTGTGGAGGAAGTAAATTCTTTAGCAGACCTATTATGCAAAATGATTTTTCAAAGCTTTTAACCTTGTTACAGTTATTTCCTCTCACTACTTACCCTCTTGAAGTTGTATTTGGAGGGATTCGTGCATAGTTGAGCAATCATCAACTGCATATTTTCAAAACACCATATTGCCGATCAATTCCCATTTTTACTGCCACCAGTATAAAATTCAATGTATTTAATTCAATTTATTTTTGTAAAGTTCAAAATCACATCAACAGTTACCTCTTAGGGTTTAACAGGACCATTAATTTAACCAACAGAAAGTTAGAAAATCAACAGTGAAACAGACAGTGGTCAATAACAGACAAGCAGATTAACCAACATTCATATAAAACAAGCAAATGGAACATCTCCTGTCCTTAGACCCTCCTTCTCGGCAAGGAAAAACTCAAAAAAACCCAGTGGGAAAAAAAGACCCACTGCCCTCTACTTACTTCGTCCTCCAATTTTTCTTAATTGGTGATATGCGTAGGATTTGGCAGCGACGTGTCATTTTGGTGCATGTCAAAAAAAAAATGTGGGTCACTAACGTGATGTGCCACTGTCCATAGGAGGTGGCGACAGCTACACGGCTCTTTGTTGTAATGACATTTGCTGCGACGTCAGCCCCCATTGGGCAATGCAGTTTTCTAACATGAAAGTTCTGGCTCGAGACACAACGTTTTAGATGAATATTGCAATTTAAAATGTGCAAATTATAACATAATAGTCCACGGGTGTCATAGATTATAGCTATATAGCAGACACAAGAACAATATGTATTTTTTAACGTGATTGTCCATAAACTCAAATGGATATAACACACCACCCTAGAGTAAAATAAAACTTTTATTATACAAGTTGTGTTTGTATTGCACAAAATAATCTTGAAAAACTACATTACGCTTTAACCTTGGAGGGATCAAGGCCCACTTGTCGGGAAAATCTAGCCTTTGCACATTATTCTTACTTCAAGTTATGCAAAACTATAAGGTTTTATGAACTATATGTTCAGTGAGTTTTAGGAACTATATGTTCAGTGAAGGTTATGCATCACTTGAAGAACTGTAGATAACTGAAATCTGTTACATTTTACCCCGTTTTGTTATTAATGGGTCGATGGAGTCTTAGTTGACCAAAATTTGTATTAGTCCATTAATCACTTTGTTTTGATTGTAAGGATTTGTATGGGACAACAACAGAAAGGAAATGTTTGTGAGTGATAGTTAGATTAAGATTTGGTATATTTTGGTATTTATATGTAAAAAGATTAAACTCATGATTCTTTATATAAATATATCATTTCCTAGTTTTTTTTCTGCATAAATAGTTCTTTTTGCATGAACTCCCACAGTTACAGTTGTAGTCTTGTGAGTGCAATTTGGGTCAAATACATAGAGATACACAGGGTGTGCATAAAGTAAATGACAAAGGCAATTGATAAGATATCTTAATCAGACTTGTTCTATTGTTCTCAGTGGTTTTCCAAAGTTTTTTTTTACCTCATTTAATACACCTTTATCATTTGGGTTGATTTCCTGTAGGAGTTGCACTTTGTAAGCGTATAGTCTCACGTTCTTGTGTAGGACCTTGTGCACTGTTGAATGTGGCAGCTCTAACTGTCAGGCAGCAGTACAGATGGACTTTGTGGGAGAACAAGAAAAGGTTTCTCTTACACGATGGATGTTTTCCTCATATGTTCTTGGTCGCCCACTTCTCTTTCTATCTAACACTGTCCCTGTCTCCATAAATTTCTTGTGCCGTGCACGAATTGATGGACATGATGGTGGATCTTCCATACTTTGTTCTGTAGTTTTGTTGAGTCTGTGTATCCGATTTTGTCTCAGTAAACCATGATACACATTGTGCCTTCTCTTGAGGAGGAGCCATTTCTTAGGGGTTCATTCAGAAGGATTGCCTCTTTAATCAACAGGATGACTGACATACAAAAATGCAATGTAATTAAAAACTTTTATAGCCACTGAATACAATAGAACAAATCTTAATTAAATAACTTATCAATTGCCCTTGTAATTAAATTTTAAAATTGTAAAGAGACTTCATGGACACCCTGTATAATAGTTTTGAGAGCTTTTGCCATGTCCCCTTCTTGATATACTAAGCAGACATGTCTCTAGTCCAATAATTTCTTTAGTCGACTACAGCCCTACAATCTTCATATTGTTGGCGTTTGCACATCATGCAATGACAGTTCAGCTAACATCTGATGTTGATTAATGTGCAGTGTCTCTTTTCAAATAAATAAATGAGTCCAAAATAAATATATAAATAAATACTAAAATAATAACTAAAACACACATATACAGTTGATTTTGGTCTAGACTTTTCTTTTAGCTGAGTCTTATTCATTCTGCCTGTATAAGACTCTTCATACTCCCATAGGTGATCCGTCTCCAGGCTGCTGCTCGGTGCTGGTTGGCCAAGCAGGCAGTGGGGCGTCTGCGGCGGGACAGAGACAGGAGGCTGGCCTGGCTGGAGGCGCAGGAGAGACGGAGAAAAGAAGAGAAAGACGAGCAGCTCCGAGACAGAAGGAGGCGCTGGAATGACCCCCAGAAGAGAGAGGACTTCAACCTGCTCTACCACGCTCTCGACAGTAAGAGGGGGGTGTACGGGTGAGGAGGCTGAGTTGGATAAATAAACGAAATCAAACTTCTAATATTATTAATAGAATCAGATCAAAGTAGTCACATAACCAGTTGTGGCTCACCTGAAGGAGATTCAATACACTGAGAACTAATCCAGAAGCAGGGCATATCCATTTATAATTTGTAAAAATAAAATGAAAGTATACAGTTGATGAAAGGCCATATTTTTGTTGCATAGCATGTCTCTATGGAGATAGATAAGCTTAAGAGCTGCAGAGGCTTCCAGTGAAGCAGTCACAACTGACAAACAGGTGGCAGACCCTCCACCAAAAAAGTTACATAGTGCCTCTTTAAAGAGCTCCAACTTAGACAATAGACAAAAATATTATCCTAAAACTCATATAACTATAACCACACTTAGCAACATAAAATTATATTAAGTTATATATTTTTACTGGTTTATCAAACATTTGTTATATTTTACTCTAATAAGCTATGAATTATAACAATTTTTCCAGAGTGGAGGAAGGAGGAGGAGCAGTTGATCAATGCCACTCTGAGAGGAGCCGAGAGGAAGGCCGCGCTCTGCTCACTGCTGGACCAAGAACTGGAGTACATCCAAAACATCGGGCACAAACGGATCATCTTTGACAAAACCAACGCAGACAGGAGCATTAGGATCTTTCTAGACAAGGTCATTGTAACATCTATGCCTAATTCAGTATCATTCTTGTTTCTGATCAAACCAACAGTAACTATCATATTAGAAAAGCCTAATGAAAGGAGGTATAATTATTCTCTAATCTTGTGCAGGGCTGGTTGTGGTTTGATCAGTCACAATGTTGGCATTGTGTGCATGGACTGTATATATATATAAATGGACATAGCTAACCTCTTAGCCGCCGTGTTCCAAATAGGAAGTGAGCATAGGCGCGCTTCCGGCTCCATTGACTCTGGTTCCAATTCACTTTCTGCTCCCTTCTGCCCTTTTTTCCATAACTGCTGCTGTCAGCCAGGTATTTCGCTTTTGTGTGTGTGTGTAAATCAAGATATGAACATTAATAATAGACAAATCAGGCGTCTTCTTTCCCCAAGGTCACTCCTGCTAGCGTTAGCGACAGGTTTGATTGACAGCGCTGCTAAGCTCTCTGCGAACGGACTTTACCTTCAACAGCCTCGCTCTGGATTGGCTCTTTGGTTGCTATGATACTCGCCGTCAGAATTCCAAATATGGAACTCGGCTCCAAATTCACCCCTGTAACTGCTGGCCTCAATGAGCTTCATTTGACTGGAGCCGAATGCTACGGGTGACGTCACACTCCCTTAATCCACGTCTTTATACAGTCGATGGTTGTGTGTGTGCAAACTTGTGTGAATTCAGCCTTACATACTTCATTCAAGTTTTTGTCTTTCTGTTTGACTATTTTGAGTGACACATTGATTTAGCCTTGTAATAATGAAACATGCAAAGTAAGCTAATCTTCCAGCTTGATACTCTTCACCAAAATACTAACTCATGAAGGAATCTATGACAATCATCCACTACTCCTAGCAGGTTACAGGAGCACCCATGGGTCAAATGTAGTGAACAGATTTTCATAAATGGGTACCAAATTCATAGAGCCACATTGCTGCTTTCTAGGTCAAGCAATCCAACTTAACGTATTACAAAAACTATCACTAACAGAAGTGGTGTGTTTTTGCAGTCTGCAGCCCCTTATCAGTGGAGAACAGCGAAAGGAAAGTGTATCGAGATGGACACAGTGAACATCATCAGAGCCAGAGAGCTGAGAGACCTGTACAACGACGTCAGCGCTCCTCCCATCAAACAGAGCGATCGGCTGCAAGTGCTCATGACGCTCAAACATACTGTCAAGGTTAGGATACGCTTTCACCATTCGGTTGTACTACGTAACATTTCTGGTGGAGGGTACGGTGTTGCCATGTAGATGTTATTGCTTTGTTCCACAGCATTGCATTAAAGTCGCAGGTCAGATGTGTGGAGAGGCGACACCGCTCATAGTAAGAATGCATGTTTTTCAAGGTGTATTTGAGCGTACAAATTAATGCCATGTTGTGGAACATTCCAGACAACGCGATAGCATCTCAATGGAAACCAACAGGCAGCGTACCTGTGGAAATGTAATGTAACCCACATTTAAGAAGGAAGCGTACATCTACCAGAAAAGTTACATAGCGCAGCTTTAAATTCACAATAGCTCTAAATGCACAATTGCCAGCTGTATCAGTATTTTGACAATCACTCCTAGTTTCTCCCTTGGAACTATATTGTTTTGCAAGTTACGGAGAAGACAATTTATTTTATGTTCAATATTTTGGCTATCACTTTTTATTTCGAGACCTTCAAAGATTTTGTTGTAAAGGTTTGAGAATGCAAGTAATGGACAAGACGAATTATCATGCGCTCAGTAGTCTGATTGCTACTACTTGCTGTGGGGCGTTTTGTCATAATGATTTTGAGAAAGTGCAAAAACAACATGTTAAATCATTCCGTGTTTAAAGCGGGACCAAACATCTAAACTCTGCCCACAGCCACATTTCACAGCTGCTAAACTAGGCAGCACAAGGGGCAGGGTCCGTGGACAGGTATCCACACTTCAAACTCCGCCCCTGCAGCCAGGTGTTTGTACTCAGAAACACCTGGCTGTGATCAGGGCAGTCCCGCGTGATGTCACCAACTACTGGATATTACAGAGGCCACTGAAGGCAAACTTAGATTTAGGCATTTTTGATTTACCTACTTTGCATTAATATGGACAAAAAATGACTAGGAACAGTAGGCAATGCTATTAAAATATCATATACACTGTTTAGTAGTGGGTTTAGTGTTTAGTTCCACTTTAAATCATTCAGTGTTTAATCTTTTGCGTCTGATCAGGAGCACGACTGTCAGCTGACGCGGGACCTGGTAGACTTGGTGGACAGAGAGGTGGATCTGATGACGCGCTGTGTAAAGGCCTCGAGTCTGGAGGGGCTGAGGCAGAGGATCAACACACTGCTCCTCCAGTACATCAAAACACCTGCCTTTAACCCACAAGTGGCCAAACTGCTCAAGGTAAAACAATGGGGCTCTGTGAGATTGGAAAAACATCACGGACAAAAGGCAATGGCTGCTGGGGCGATATCCTTTTATATTTGTTTGTTCAGAATACACATGAAAGTTTGGTATAGAGATATTAAGGGCTTTTTGTGTAAGAAAAACTGAGATGGGATTCTGTGGGGAAAAATGTGTTTTAAAACTAACCTTGGGCTTGTTTCAAAGAGTTCAGTCAGTGAAAGTATTCTGTATTTAAAACTCAAAGATTTTTGCATGATTTTGTGGAAATATTACAAGAAATGCATTAACTGTATTAATTAAACAAAGACTTAAATTAATATTTCAATATGGTATACCAAGTGAACCAAATGAAAGAAACAAATATATATTTTTTCAATTATATATTATTTATACATTTTTTATATTACAGAAAAAAATACTGACCATTACAAAACAGTACACAAAACGAGTGGGGTATTAATTGTTAACACATAACATATTTAGATCATCATGTTACCTTTTATTGTTTTGAAAATTCTATATATTTGCTGAAAACAATTGAAATGTTAAATGAGTTTAGTTAGCCTAAGTCACTCCTCTGTCAGAGCGCTATCACATTGCATCAGGTTGGTGAAGTTGTAGTGTTGTTTTGCATCATGCTCTTGGCGGGAGCATGGGTGACGTAGTCTTGTGGGCTGAGCCTCGCACAGGATCGTACTGCTAACCAGGATTCAGATTGCAAGATTACTCAATGGATGACATGCATGGGTTACATATAAAACCACTTGCGGCACGTTTTTGATGGTAGAGTGTTATAACATGGTAGAAAGCTCCAAATTTAACTTTAACTCTAATAGTACATAATTTACACAATATGTTTCCCTTTCTGATAAATATCAAAATCCACATTAAACTACGTGTTCCTCTTTGCAGGTTCCTCAAGACGTATCCCAGCTGAAGAACAGCATGCTCCTGTGTGGTAGCTGCCATCGCTACCTGCCCACCAGCAGCTTCAGCCCCGCTCTCAGCTCCTCGGAGGGACGCTGCAGGGACTGTGCCCATTTGGACAACATCGCCCGGAGCCGCGATGACTTCTCCTGCTACAGACACATCCTCAAGAGACTCAGAGCGGGCGAACAGCTGATCAGCAAACATGCCAAGATTCCTTTTTTAATGCAGGTGATGCAATGATACTAAAACTGTGGTGCTTCCTGGAATAGTCCCACAAGCCACTGGGGGGGGGGCGGGGGGTTTCAAAGTTCAATATCAGTTATGTTGCATTACTTAGAAATTACAGCCATTTATTCCGACAACTTTTTTATTTGGCTGCGTAATCTAATAAAGCTAATAGATATTACTCAAAACATGCTGACATGACCCTCGCCATTTTTTCATTAGTTCTCTAAACAACTTACGTGTACAAAGTTCGTATTTGAAGGTACTGTACCTAATTTTACTGTCTTAAAAACGTGAAAAACAGCACTAGTTCACTTTAAATGGTTTGCAGCGGTCCAAAGTTATTCCCCACTTGCTTTATGCATTCTGAGCATGCTAATTATTCACCGCAATTAGTTTATGAGCATATGTCCCAACTTTCAGAGGTCAGGGCAGAGTTTTGCAACAACTAGCATGGCAACAGTGCACTTCCTGGTTTGCAATTTGATGCAGACGGCATACAGCAGTCTCATTTTTTGACCCTATGAGCTGCTACAATATGTTTGTACTGGGGAAAAACAAATTTTACTTTATTACATGAAAAGAATCAGGTAGAGTTTCTTGTTCCTGCTGTGTTAGAGCGGTGAACCCTCTCTCAAGTCAAGTCTTTTTAAAACATTTTTTGTGTTAAAAACTGGTGTTTCCTGGTGGTGTTTCCTGGTATACTCCCACAAGCCTCTGAAAGTTCAAAGTTAAATATCAGTTATGTTGCATTACTACAAATCACAGCCATTAAGTGAGTGTGTAAGTGCTGATAAGTGTGTTATTTTTAGATTTGGTTGTCTAATCTAATAGATCTAATAGATATTCAAGACATGCTGACATGACCCGCGCCATTTTTTCCTTAGTTCACTTAACATCTTAATTACTCTTTCTATCAGTTGTTGCCGTAGTTTATTGTTTAGAGCGACGCACTTCAAAGACAGTTAATAACCTATAGATTTCACTTCTAGTTTGAAATTAACTAGCTTCATGTTGTCTCTGCTCTACTCTGCTTGTATAGGTTAATTGACAGTTTAAAACATGTGAAGCCTACATATACAAATAGCATATCAGATGTAGTTTGTCCGTTGAGTGCGTTGCCGTAGGCCCTGTGTTTGGTTAAGATTAGGCACAAATCTGTAATAGTTAAGGTTAGGAAGCACTTTGGGCAGCTGCTGTTGTTGTAAATGTGCTTTATTGACATAGGACACAGGAAATGGGTTTGGGCTTGTAGCTTTTGTAACGTGGAGGTCTGGAGCCAGATCCCTCTTGTTTTGAACAGGAAGTCAATGGACCTGTTTTGACAATTAAAGGCGTGTTATGTAACAATTCCGGTGTGTGTGTTGCATTTATGAAATTACATGAGCATCATACGTGAGCGAGGTCGCTTCTTCACAGATTTGACGTGTAAATCTGCCTGGTGGTGTCAATGGCTTGTCTCCATGGAGATAGATATGTTCAATGCCATATTATTATAACAAAAACAAGAATAAACCCTTTACTCAAATCATGGTTTTTAACATTAACGTTTGTTTCTTGTTTCAGGTGGAGGACATTCGCTATCTGATCGAGGTGATCTGGTCCAAGCAGTCGGCTCTGTTAGCCTGCAGTGATCTGTACAACCTGGTGTTAGTGCGCTGGGACCAACGGAAGGACTGGAGCCCGTGGAACTGCATTCTACTGGCCAAAGAAGAAACATCGGCTCATTCGCAGCTAAAAGACGTCTACAAGGTTTGTATTTGAAGGTACTGTACTTCATTTTACTGTCTTAAAAGCGTGAAAAACAGATCTAGTTCACTTTAAAACGTTTGCAGCAGTCCAGAGTTATTCCTCACATTCTGAGCATGCTAATTATTCACTGCGATTAGTTTATAAGCACATGTCTCAACTTTCAGAGGTCAGGGCACTAGCTTGGTAACAGTGCACTTCCTGGTTTGCAATTTGATGCAGACAGCACACAACTATCTCATTTTTTACCCTATGAGCTGCTACAATATGTTTGTACTGGGGAAAAAAAAAAAGTACTTTCTTACATGAAAAGAATCAGGTACAGTTCCAAACAATTTCCCCTGTCTGATCCAGTGCACTGCAAAATATATCAATTGGGTTTTCCTATTTTAATTCAGCTGTTAGAGCAGTAAACCCTTTCTCAAATCGTGTCTTTTGTTGCGTTAACTTTTCACTCTCCACACTTGGGCTCACACTAAACATATAACTGAAATATATAGGTAGCTTAACTGTTGAACAATCCTGTGTATTCTTTAGTCTTTGACCTTTACCATGAACTGATCTAAAAAGAAATTGAAAAGAAAAAAAAATTGAAGTCAGTGAGAAACTTGCACCTACAATAAAGTTGGGCCCACTGGGAACTAAACAGGCTGAAGTATTGAGTAAGTGTGGATACGTGGGCTCTGGTTGGCACTACAAGCCCCGGGTGGTGTTTTAGGAGACAGAGGGGAAGCCAAGCAGGGAGGACTGTGCTGCATGAGTGGAAGTGACTGCACAGATTTAGAAGAGTGTGCTAAAATATGTGACTGAACAGTGAGGAGAACGAGTGCATTTGTTTTTCTGTTTTTGTATTATTTAATTGCTCTTGTATATTTTTGCCACCTCAAATTTAATGGAAGTGGTGCCGTTTTCAACATGAAAAAAACACATTATACAACACAAACTTTTATTCTGTTGCCTCTTTAGTCCACCACTGCAAATCATCCAATTACTAGACTGGAATTATTTGTTTCTATTCTTTTGATGTAGATTTTATTTTCAGTGTCCTGCCTGGTTCAGTATTTCAGGCTTGGGAGTTGCTGTAGCCTTCAATAACACTGATATTATATATTTTATATATAGTAAAAGGGTAACTATTAATTTTACAATACGCTTAACTCATTGTACCAACCTCATTAAAAAGAGGATGTTTGGGTGTTATTATTTAAAACTTTATACATATATCTGTGTCAGTGTTTGCTTTTACTGATATAAATTCCGTAATCAGTTGCGTTAGTTTCAAAAACATTCAACATTTGGTGTTTTGGTTTTCAAGACAATTATCCAATTAGAACGCACAATGAGACTCACATCAGTATCTCATTTGGGTTGCCAATTTCTAGCAGTTTCTAAAGTCACTCTCTCTCCTCTGATCCAGGCGTACGAGGCAGAGTTTGTCCGGCGTATCGAGCAGAGGCACATGCTGGCCAGGCAACACTTCAGTCAGATACCTGCCATCGCCGCACACATGGACCCGGAGCCCCACGTTGCCCTCAGCAACCAGCTTGTATCCAAGCCCATCGCCACGGCAACTGGCAAACATGCCACACACACCGTAACGGCTCTTTAAGAAATGTCCTGCGGTGTGCTGTTTTATGTTATGGTCCACCATACCTCCAGTTTAGTCCTTAAGATGAAAATAAATTGCTGAAACGCTTTGATTTGTATGTTAAAGTATATTATCTCTTATATTTGAGCATTTAACCTACTACAGAATCCCTTTATCACTATTTATTTTATTAAACAGTTATTGCGTACCTATATTGCACTTAAGAGTGAAGTCATTGAAGCCGAAATTGCTATTTCTAATCACAAAGTCAAGTCCTCTATTATAAAGATGAAGTGGTAATCGGAAGGGCATCTGGCATGAAATTAATTCCAGGTTATTTCAAATCACCACCTGTAAAAATATGATTGGTGATGAAACTACACAGTAAACATGTGCATCATGTGAACAATTAATTATCAATTTTGAAAATGATCAAATTTGGCGCTGTACCAGATTTTGACTGTCTTAAAGATGTGAAAACAGAACTAGCTCATTTTGAACAGTTTGAAGTGGTCCAAAGTTATTCCGCACTTACCTGATGCATTCTTTTAGAAACCAGAGTGGAGATTTACCATGGCTAGTAACAACTAGCACGCTAACCGAGAGCTTCCTGATTACTGGACAATAAAACGCTTGATAATTAGAGACAGTACACAGCAGACTTTTTTGACCTCAAGAATTTCTCATAGAATATATCTGTTCTGGGGCAAGACAAATTGCTCAAATACATGGAATAAAGTCTGCTACTACAGGCCCTTTAACCTAAAAGATTTTCCCTTTAACCTAAAAAATAAAACCTAAACCTAAAAAAAAAAAAAACCTAAAAAAGATTTACCCTTTAACCTAAAAGATTTTCTTGTATCTTTAATAAAAACTGAATTTACCTTCACTCTTCCTCATTTTGAATGCAACTTTACATCTTATCATTAATTTTACACCCAAATAAAATAATTGCCGGCATTAGTCAAGGGTCAAAGGGTGCAGGTTGACCTGGCAACTGTTTAACGACCGTCTGAGAACACGAAGATAAGAAGTTAAAGGATAGTTTGTTTCTGAGAATGGAGCTAAATGTCTCAAACTGACTAGTGTGACTGGTGCAGAGGTGGGTACCTTTAAAAGAGGCTCGTCCAGTGATGTGAACAGCTGTGCTCATCCTTACCCCGGGCAGCAGAGAGGGAGGTAAGGAGTCACTATCTCTGGAATATTGCCTTTACTGACTTATATTGTACTATTATGCTGTTTCATGTAGCCTGCTGCAAAGATTTTAGCATCTGATATTATAACATATTTCATTGTATTGGCAGAGAGATCTTTTGGACAAGCCTTTGCATTAACAATATTGTAAGTGCCATAATGTTTTCTACTCATTAAACAGATTGTTGTACTAATTGTATTAGTTAAAAATACAACTTTTTGTGTGTTGTGAAAAAACATAATATTCATATTGGTTAAAAAAGTACTAAGTGTCTCAAATGTATTTATTTATCTTTATTTATACAGGGAAACCCAATGAGAGCACTTGGGCTCTCTTTTTCATGGGTGACCTGTTTAAAATACAATACAAGCAGAAAAACAAACAAAACAAACAAGCATACAATGTACATATCCTATATTTTCAACACAACATTAGCTAAGCCATTTTTTCTCTCATTTTTACAAATTAGAGTTCACAACCTAAATGTAAAAAGTTATTAGTAAATGTCCTCTGTACAAAGCAGTAATGCTTTGAGTTGTGTCATATCTTAAAGGTTACTCTTTCTTGTGGTTAGGAAAGCTGTGACAGATATGGACAGGTAACCTTGGACCTGCAGCCACTGGAGGCAAGACTCACAACAGACTCACTCCAGACTCACTACACACTCACTACACACTCACTACAGACGTACAGCAAAGCAACTAAACAGGAAACATGCTGAGGAAGGCCATTTTCACATACTGGCACTTCATTGTGACAGTGATGACTCCACTGATGCTGCTGCCTCTTCCACTGGTCATCAGGACAAAGGTGAGCGTACGCTGCAAATAAAAAAAAATCTTTGAGCAGAAATAATTTGATTTTGTGAATTTTTATGGTGTTGTAGTTGTGCATTAAGCAAAACATTTGTGTTTCATATAACTAATGGGTTTTCAGTGACTGTCGGAAACATGTTTTGTATGTCATGTCATCCACTAAATCCAACCCCAAACTAAAAATACATTTGCAAAATAGCATTTATTTACCATTGCTGTGGGAATCTAGTAAAGTTTTAGCTGAAAACATTTAGGCCCTTGTGGACAGAGATAGTTGATTCTAATAAACCTAATTTGCGTTGGTGTTGGTGCTAATTGGCGATAGATTTTTCACATACCTGTATCATGCCGAGATTGAAAAATGTCCCAATATTTTTTTTCAAAGCTGCACCAGTTTTGTAACCAAGCTAAAATAGCCCTTTTAAACAGGCTAATGAATTTAAAGCTACGTTAAGCTAAGTTTATTAGATTTGGTTTTACCAGTAAATGGCAGATGTCCCCCTCCCCTCACCTGGCCTTTGTTCAGACTCACCTGTGCTCTCTGCTCTTCTTCTGTCAGGCAAAAGTGAGCACTCGATCATCCAGCAGCAATGTAGATAACATAGTAGTGTTGTACTCAACACCGCACTAATTGAGACGAAGACCTGTCCAAGACCACAGGGTCCTGAGACTAGGACAAGACCAAGACCTCTGAGGGTCAAGGCTGGTCTCGAGGCCAAGACCGGTTCTGGAGTACTATGACACTAGCATCTAGTGGTGTTATGTCAGAATACAACAGGGCCGGGTTGGACAGTCTAATTACAAATGGAGGCTTTAAATGGAAATAGAAAAACAATCAAGCTAAAGAGGTGGCTGTACTCTTGGGAGAAGATTACACAAATATCTTAAAAAAAAACAGCTCGCTGTATTATTTCCCAGAGAAATACCGGTACTTCTGCTAATTTTGAAAAGTGAGTTTGTGAACTACAAGTTTACTAAGAGATTTTAGACATGGCAAACATCAGCCATAGGCCTCAACATGCAGTTTTATTAAATATCAATATTGGCTGAAGAAATCCATCCCAGACCATTCCCAGTAAAAGTATTATGTTTTTCTGTTGCAGGAGGCAGAATGTGCCTTTGTGCTGCTGTTGATGGCTGTGCTGTGGGTCACTGAGGCCACGCCTCTGGCCATCACCGCCATGTTACCTGCTTTCCTCTTCCCACTCTTTGGCATCATGAAGTCATCTCAGGTGAGAACTGAGACACCAGTTTATATCACGTTTATATATTAACTCATATACTGGTGCATTGTAAACAGTTAATGTAACAAGTTTACTGAGTTCATTTGAAAGTACTAATCAGATGTGACTCGTACAACTTTTACTGTGTTAGCAGCAGTAACTGTCAGTATATTGCAGTATAGAAAATGTGCAGCTGTTGTTGTTTCACTTTACTGTGACCTACCTTCAGGCTTTATTAGATATGTCATTACAACATGCAACTGGGTAAAGAGTGAGGGAAAGTATTCAGTAAATTGTCACAGTCTTGACAGACAGACCAGAACATTAGTAAAAGATCACATGTGTAAACATGTGATCTTTTACATACATATCTTTTAGATACATTTCATACGGTATTGTTTTCTTCTGACAGGCAGCAATGGCCAACCTACTTTTTCATAGAGTTTACACTGATGGGTTTTAAATTCATCACCTGTTTTGAAACAAAGGGCTGAGTGAAAGAGTGAATCTAAAGGTTTCAAAGTAGAGGCTGAAGTCTGCATATTATATCTCCTTAATCTAATACAGAACGAAAGGTTGCTTGAACAATTTCTTTTCTGTAATTCAATGGACTTTGCAGTACAGAAAGAAAGCTTGCTTGAACAATTTCTTTTTCTATAATTTAATGGGATACAAGCTTTGTTTCTGTAATAAAATGATTATTTTGATTTTAAAGTGTTACATCATTCCATGATATGTTTCTTAAAGGATACATTTCTGTCAAACCAAAACCCAAGATATTTCAAGCCGGTGACTCTTTCAATCGATGTACCATTTAGTGTATAAAGATCTGTAGCTTACACATCACTTAAATGTTTCTAGAAAAAAATCATATACTTGGTTTAATTTGCATTCAATGATAATTTAAGATTTATGAGGGAATTTTGGATTTCATTAAAATCTTGCTGCAGTTTTAAAAGCGCGTGATCAGCAGCATACAAAACAGCATCATCTGCATATGTTATTTATAAGCTATTTGTCCATTATTTATAAGCATTTGTCTATTATGAATGAAGTCTTTCTTGACGCTTTATTAAGGCTAATTAAGGTGCAGTTATAAAGGGTAACCAAGAATTTAGACCTTTACTGAAAAGCTTTTGCATGATTTTGATCCATATAAGAACTAGTACAAGTTATTATTATAGCAACTACTACTACTGCACTATAAAATCTGAAGAAAAGTGTATTTTATTATAATTGTAGTATCAAAATTGGTATTGTGTATCAACCCTTTTCCTTAGTATTAAAATCAACTTTGAAATGTTAGTACCTGAACACTCCTAACCACATGTGTGACCCACCATTAACGTTCTGTGGTTTATTGATTTTTAAAAGATAAAAGTTGACAGTTATTCTTGGCTCTGGTCTGATTTTTGTGCAGGTTGCCTCGGTGTACTTTAAAGATTTCCACTTTCTGCTGATCGGAGTCATCTGTCTGGCCACCTCCATCGAGAAGTGGGGCCTCCATCGCAGGATCGCTCTAGGGCTGGTCACTCTGGTGGGAGTCAACCCTGCCTGGTACGTGCCCTTTACTTAGTAGTCATCACTTTTCTCCTTAAGGCGTTCAGATAACAAAATATATGTATCTAGAGAAAAGTAATATTTACAAAAAGTTTGAGTTTGTTTATTATGTCTTGAAAATTCAGTCCATCCAAAGACTTAATGTGAGTGTAGATTCAAGACATTTATTACTACTTTGGTTGTGTTTGAGCAAATACTGGCATTATCTAACAGCATGATATTTAATACCAGTGATTTTTATGAGTAGGCAAGCAGACTTGGGGTGGATATCAATATTTAGGGGATAACAATTTAATAACACCACTTTTTATACAAACTACACTGCAGATTTGTATATTTATTTTTACTGACATATTAAATGCATATATACTGAGCCATTTTGGAGTCAAATTAGAGAAGCCTCGACCTACATAGTTTATTAGTATTTGTATATATTGGACTGTATTTGACACCCTGTTTGTACAAACAGGGCTAGTCAGTGGGCTGTTTGCTTCTTCACAGATTTGTCCTACTTCTACATTTCATTTATGCAGCTGAGCCTTCAGTTCTATTGTTATCGATGTAATTATCATTATGCATTTAGAAATTATATGAGTGACATATGACAGCTCTACATATATGTAATGTACTGCACAAACTGTACATGCAAGAAGAGATACTAACAACAACAATCCACTGGTCAGACAGGTGCACTGGTCAGACAGGTGCACTGGTCAGACAGGTGCACTGGTCAGACAGGTGCACTGGTCAGACAGGTGCACTGGTCAGACAGGTGCACTGGTCAGACAGGTGCACTGGTCAGACAGGTGCACTGGTCAGACAGGTGCACTGGTCAGACAGGTGCACTGGTCAGACAGGTGCACTGGTCAGACAGGTGCATGTAGACTCTAATAAGTCCTCATGTGTCACAAACGGTCCCCTTAACACAGCCCTGTGTTAGAACAACGCGCTCACACTCACACTCTCACAGATATAAATCAAAGCCACGTCTTTCCTGAAACATCCTGTATTTCCGTGAAGTGGAGCAGGTCCAGACCAGCCTCATCTTCCTCCACACGCGTGGAATAACGCTGGCGCTGTAATGGAGCGCCAGCGTTATTCCACTAACGCTGGCGCTCCATAAACACACAGGTCACGGACCAGACGGGCTTCTCTCCAGCCTCTGTCACTCCACTGCTCCATTCGGATTCTCCATTTCACGCAAACTAGCCCTGCAACTAGCTCACTATTCTGCCTGTGTTCCTAAGTAACATCAAATCACTAGAAACGTGAAGCTAAAAGCGAGTTATTTTAGTCACTTGTGTTGAAAGTTGGCACTGCTATTGTCGTCTTCTGCTGCACATGTGCACTTATTAGAAATCTCCTCAGATGTCTGATTCCTCCGTAGGTTTACCATGGGGTTTATTCAGTGCTGTTTGAGGCTGCAGTGGTCCTCATTATGCATGTGCAAGCCTCTAAAACAACCAGCTGGCTTCTCCACTTATAAGAGCACATGTAGAGAGTGTGGCATGGAATGGCCTCTGTAGCAGACGTCAACAGTACAAGTTAATGACACATGGACATCGGCGGCTGCTGCAGTCTGCTCAGTGACCAGTACTAAAGAACACAGTGATTTCAACCATGCTTCAAACAGGCAGAAGTGAAAGGAAAACGGGATTATTTGGATATATATCAAAACTATTTAATAATACTTTTGACACGCAATGATTTTAGATTTTATTGGACATGCACTTCTTGCCTTGATCGCCCCGACCACACACCACTTAAAAATGACTGTGTGTATATTACTTCAATAACTGTATAATATTTCATAAACATTATCCATCTTTGTTCCCAGATATGAAGTAAACATGTGCAAAAAGCTGAACCCTCACATTCTTTGCCAGATCCTATGCCTAAAATTGTTACCCATTGTGCAACCCAAAAACATGCACAATAGGCTACCAGCGAGGTAGCTAGGTAGTCCTGACCAAGCCAACGACACTTGGTTGAAGGATGGGTCAAATGCAGAGACTGAATTAGTATCTTAACTGTAACCTGTGTTTTTGTCCAGCTAGTGGTATCCTAGGTTAAGTTGACATTGCAGTGTTGTTTTTAGCACAAGTCACACACTGTACTCTGTTCTCCTCTAGGCTGATGCTGGGTTTCATGACGGGCTGCGCCTTCCTCTCCATGTGGGTCCACAACACCTCAGCCGTCGCTATGGTGATGCCCATTGTGGAGGCTGTGCTCCAGCAGATCCTCAAGACATCTTCAGAGAGGGACTCGGGCGGAGAGGACAACCCCAACCTTCAACTGGACGGTACATGCAGCTGATAGTATACAACAGTCTTAGCAGTGAAATGTATAGAGAGCACAGAGACAGGACAACAGTGCACTCACTCATCACGTAAACTAATTTATAAAGCTTTGTTTTTGGAAGGTAACATAAAAAAATACTTCAGTACTGTATAATGCAGTATTATTTGCTTGTAAATAAATAGCCTTTGTGTTTTCCAGAACCTGACAACCATGTTCAAATAAAAGAAACCAGTTGGTGTGTGAGAAATACCTTTTTATACTTTTGAATTACCTGAATCTGTTTATTAGATTGAATTCTAATCTGTTGTTTCAGTGAAAAGCAGAACATTGATGCACCAGAAGTAAACCCCAAAGCATGTCACATTAACATCTCAGAGGCTTCTTATGATCAGGTAAGAATAAAACTAGGCAACTCCAGGCATCAATTTTCAATATAATATAATATTTTGGTCCTAATAAATACATTTAGAGGGTTTAGATGTCATCTATGCATGTCTCAGTTATTTAATGATCTCTCCTGGGCCCTATTCAAACCGTCCTTACAGTTAGCTGTTGGATTCTGTCCAATGCTCAGCCCACAAACCTGTCACCTACGCTCCCACACGACAGTTCTCCATAAATATACAAAAGCATGATACAAATCTGTACACAACGACTTCACAAACCTGATGCGATGTGCAGTAGTTTCATTAGCAGGATGCAGCTGATTGTGCTGTGATAGAGCTCTGAAGGGAGAGAGACTTAGAGAAGGGATACTCAGAGCGTAAAATACGAAAGTGAAGCGTGTTAATATGTTTTTTTAGGTGGATATATCATTTTCAAAACAATAGAAGGTAACATGGTGATCTAAATATGTTGTGTTAGCAGTTAATACCCCATAGAAGTAAAATACCCCCTCTTTTAAAAATATTGAATTATGAATGTTGCCTCACTGATTCTCTTTCACCACAGGAATACAATTATAATCACATCCTGCATGACCTTGAAGGCTCAGTTTCTTATAAACACCTACAATCTAAAATATTTCAGTACTTTGGAAGATTGCTTCTCAGACTGTGGTACAGTAACCTCTGCTTAACTTCTTTTGGTGGTAATCATAGACTGTATATATAAACAGAGCTAACCTGTTAACCGCCGCGTTCCAAATAGGAAGTGAGCATGGGCGCGCTTCCGGCTCCTTCGACTCTGGTTCCAATTCACTTTACATTGGAAAACTGTCGCCCCTCTCTCCGTAAATGGTAAAAATGGTATTTTTATTTTGCTATTCTGTCCAGAACTCAAGATATGAACATTAATAACAGACAAATCAGGCGCCGTCTTTCCCCAAGGTCGCTCCCACTAGCGTTAGCAACAAGTTTGATTAACAGTGTTGCTAAGCACCCGCCCCCTACTAAACAAGCGGTTTGGGCGGGAAGGGGCGTTACCGTCTACTGCCTCGCTCCGGATTTGCTCTTTGGTTGCTATGATACTCGCAGTCGGAATTCCAAATATGGAAATTCAAAATTCACCCTTATAACTGCTAGTCTGAGTGTCATTTGACTGGAGCCGTCACACTCACTCAGTCCACTTCTTTATACAGTCTATGGTGGTAATCAGGAGTTTAGACCTGCTTTAAACCTGCTGGTTTAGTCCTGAAACAGTTAATTCCTTGTTTATACCCTGTTATATCATGTTTGAGTCCTAATTTATATCTGTGCCAGACCTTTTTGTGTTTTGACCTAGCTTTGACCCTGTTTAATTCCAGTTCGTTTGAGGTAATTTTGAGGTAATTTGTATTTGTTCATTATGTTTGAGAAAATGTGTATTTCATTTAAAGTGGTAATTTAGAAGTGAAATATTTTCTGAAGTTATACATGCTTCAGAAAGCTTAAGATAAAAACTGTTTGAAAATAAAGTCCACCAGACTCTGACTAAGTACTTTCCACTGAAATGCATTTTGCTTCTGTGAACAATTTTTCCTTCCCACTTTATTGTCTTGCAGGCTAAAGCAGGTCAAAAAGTGGACCGTATGTTGTGCAAAGCCATATGTCTGGGCGTCGCTTACTCATCCAACATCGGGGGCATCAGCACACTGCTAGGAACCTCACCTAACCTCATCTTCTCCGAGTACCTTCACCAGTAAGGACCACTCACTCTTGTACTGACTTTGAATCTGCAGGGAGGAGATGAAACTGAATTGTAAATCAGAAAAAAATCTGACTTTGGAGAGATTTTATATGCAGTGGTGTTAATATGGACCACCACAAATGTCTATGTAAAAATAGTAATTATGTGATTTTTGTGGTCTAATCGGCAGAATACTGTAAAAGTATTGAAATTACAAAATTATATTCAACCATACAACAAATGAGTAAGGTGCCATCAATAATTTAGACAGAACTTTGGTACTAGTAGCCACTCAATGCACTATGTAACATTTCTGATGGAGGATCTGCCACCTGTTTGTCTCTATGAATGTTTTACAGTGTGGCATTAAACTTTTCTAACTCCATGGAGAACAGAAGATGATGCCACTAAACTAAGTTAAAGGTCAGATCTGTGGAGAGGCAAGCCTGCTAACAGTAAGAATGCTGAATGAATGTTTTTAAGGTATTTATGACACCTGTAATTAAATACAGACAAGAGAGATAAGTTCAGTGGAATATGTGGAGGGAAAGCAGTTACATCTCCTTGGAGACAAGCAGTTGTTGGACCCTCCCTCAGACAAATTAGAGGGAGAGTCTGAGGTGGCTGATGGCTCTGCTGCTGTGGGGGAGCTGAGACTGAGAGTTGCAATACATACCTTTAAAAATACCTTAAAAACATGCATTCTTAGTGGTATCACCTCTCTGCAGATCTGCCCTGTAACTTGGCCTGGTGTTATCACATGCTTGGGTCCATGGAGATTGATTGGTTTAATTCAATACTGTGCAACATTCCAGGCAAAGCAATAATGTCTCAGACAAGCAGGAGGCGTACTCTCCACCAGAAAACTTACATAATGCACCTTGAGAAATACTTCAAGATCAGGGCTAATGAATACAATTTAATATATTTATTTTCCAGGATGTACCCAGAATGCAACAGTGTGAACTTCGGGAACTGGTTGCTGTTGTGTTTGCCCATTAGTGTGGTCATGCTTCTGCTGACCTGGGCCTGGCTCTACTGGCTCTTCATTGGTTCAGAGTAAGATCCTAAGTATTATTTTCTACTAACTGCTCAGAAACTCTGTGAATATTTGTTTGTTGGGTTAGAGTAGACAATTTTGTAAATTTTGTTCTTGGTGTTTAGAGTGCAACACACAAAATCCTTCAAATCAGGAAGGAATCGTTTGCCTGAAACTCATGAATAGGTGATTTTCAGATTCTAGAATGTAATAATGTTTAAGATGTAACCTGGCTCACGCCGGACTGATATGTGTAGCACTCTTGAGTTCTACACATCAGTCTGGGATGGCTCTCGCTGAAAGTGATTGGAAAATGCAGAACGTTGTGATGATTATTTGAATCTGATTGGTCGAAGCATCACAACAGCAGAACAAGGTGAAAAATCAAACTTTGGTTAAATCCAGTTGAGAGAAAAGAACAGACATCTTTCTTGTCCACAAATGCTTAAAGCTCTTACCTTCTGCACATTTTTCACAAACTAAATAGTCCGTATTTCGCTAATATAGGGTCAAGTTTGTCTGTCGACGTTCGTTTGGGCGCTTCTCCTTTGGCTTCTGCACAAACCTTAATGCTGCTCTGTGATTGGTCCACCCGTTTAACCTTACAGCGGGAGCACGCCAAGATGGATTCTCGTGAGTTTGTGAACACACAAATATCGCAAAAATCCATCTTGTTGTGCAAGGTTACTCAAGATAGGGGGCAAGAGACAGATTTCCCTATTGATAACATACTTTGCCATGACGTATCTAAAAGGTAAATTTACAAATGTTGAACCTGACCATTTCTATTAGTGACTAGACCCATTAACTTGCACACATTTTAACAATGTTCATTTTAGCTGCCCCCATTTGTATTAAATATGATTGGCCTGTAGAATGTTGTGATGTCATCTGAAACCTACTAGTTGGGGATGTGATAGATTACTACAATTATGATTTTTGTATTTATTCTAAACCTTGAGTTAGTTAGTAAGCATTTTTTTGTTTGAAAATAAAAAGATTTTGTAAACAATGAAACAATTTCAGTTTTTCAAAATTCACTCAAATCTCCAACTTCTAATAAATTCTAAATGTTCTACAGTAGTCTGCTGCATATCTGATATTTCCTCATTGACAATGGGATTAGAATAACAAGCATCTGTCTTTGAAATCTTGCCAAAACATGAATTAAAAAGCTGAAAGCATTGCGCCCTAATTAAAATCACGGCAGCAGAAACAAAATTGAAAAGTTGTATTATTTTCCCTTGTTGTGTTTTGTACCTATTTAATATTTGGTTTTGCAGATTTTTTTTCTTATTTTGCAGTGTTGAAAAATGACTGATACAAATGTCAAAATGATAATCTCTCATGATCTCACCTTTGTCAGACCTGCTCTTTCTAACGCGCCCCTAGTCACACAAGCAGATATGATTCATTAGAGCAATGCTAATGTTAGCATTTGCAGCATGACGAGGTTAGCCAGGTTAACCAATCAATCTGACGACCTTCTGGTACACTGTATTAGCAAGTTAAATGTGTGTTTTAACTAATCAGAGGCAACATTTAAGTCACTAATTTGCATGTGTTATTCTCCAACAGCTTCAGCTTCCTGTGGAAATGTGGAGGCCAGCAGTCGGAGAAAGAGAAAGCAGCCAGGAAAGTGTTAGAAGAAGAATACAAAACTCTAGGGCCAATGAGGTACACACTCATGTATATCTTCAATAAAGTCACAGGTTTAATGTGCAGGGTGGTGATTTTGGCAGCATCTTGTGGTGATTATGTACTTTGCAACTCTAAAGTCTTTATATAGTCTTTAAATATTAAAAGCGCTGTACCTGATTTTTACTGTTTTAAAAAATAAAAAAACAGAATTTGTTCATTTTGATCAGTTTGCAGTGGTTTAATTCTTCAGAATTTTCATTTATCTTATGCATTCTGAACATCCTAATTATTCACCGCGATGAGTTCATAAGTGCTTTTCACAACTCTCAGGGAAAGTAGAGCTTTGCTGTGATTCTATAGCTAACATCAACTAGCATGCTAACACGCGCTTCCTGATTATCGGACAATTAAATGCTTTTTAATTAGATGCAGACTTCACGCAGTGGACTTATTTTGACCTTAAGAGCTGCTTATTCATGGGTTTCAGCTTCCTGTTACATACAACTTTTTGAGGACGTTTTCCCATATTTTGTTTTAAAT
Organism: Periophthalmodon schlosseri; assembly: GCA_000787095.1. Lineage (NCBI taxonomy): Eukaryota > Metazoa > Chordata > Actinopteri > Gobiiformes > Gobiidae > Periophthalmodon > Periophthalmodon schlosseri. The sequence goes on from KN472410.1 coordinate 47,410, forward strand.
TGTCTATGGCAACGTTCCTAGATTGTCATAATTCTGAAACTCAAGACATATTTTGCTCAAATATATGGGAAAAAATTGAGTACAGGGCCTGTAAAGTAAAAAAAAATAACATTTTCAATTTTTTGCTAATTTTTGTTGTAAATTAAAATGTATGGATTTTTTTTTTTTTTTTTTTTATCTCAACAGCAACCTATTAAGAATTAAAGCCCTTGTTGTGATGACTCATTTCGAACAATTAAACACTTCTAAGAAAATACTGATTTGTCTTGTGTTTGTATATTCCCCCTGTAGCCCCCAGGAGATCTTCACTGCGATCATCTTCATATCCATGGTGCTGCTGTGGTTCACCCGAGCTCCTGGCTTCATTCCAGGCTGGACATCCCTCTTCCCAGAGCAGTAAGCCAGAACAAAATAAGTGCTTATTGTATTTATGTTAAAGAATAAAAAGATAACCACATTTTAAAGACTGTACCCCATTACTTCTAAACGCGTTTCATGAGTCATTTGGAAAACTCCATCATGGGTGACAATGTTGAAGACAAAATGTCTCTTAATTCTCAATTTATTTATCCTTGCAGATATTCGGGCCACATCACCGATGCCACTGTGGCCCTTCTACTGGGTGTGGTTTTCTTCATTGCACCTGCCTATGGACCCTCCAAGAAATATGGTAACAGACAATTGAAGAATAAAAACTCAAGTACAAGTAAAAGTACTCAAAATGTTTTTAATTTCAAATCACCAACATACTGCTTATTTACTCTAACGTGAGAAATGGATTCAATCGCATAATAATACACAATAATATAAATTCTTTCAAACTAGTTTTACATGTTAGTCCTGTTTATATAGTTTATAAGAGCTGGGTTTGGTTCGGGATTAGTCCTGGTTTTGTCATCTGCCGATCTATAATTAGTTTCATTTTGAGTCATTTTTATTCATGCTTTTGTCATCCTTTGAGCTAATCCTTGTTTAGAATGACTCAGATCATAGTGTAATCCTATTTTAGACCTTGCTTAAAGAGATTACACCTCTGTGCGGCATTAATTGCTAACACATTGTAATTTAGTTCACCATCTTACCTTTTATTATGCTATATTTGCCTCCCTTTGCTCTCCACGCTAAGTCACTCCCCCTTCAGAGCGCTATCAGATTACAATGAGCGTGCATTCAATTATTGAAACTACTGCACATTGCATCAGGTTTGTGAAGTTGTAGTGTATTGTTATGTATTCTGCTTTTGTATATAATTGCGGGAGCATGGCTGACATAGGCTTGTGGGCTGAGTCTTGGACAGGATTGTACAGCTAACCATAAGGAGGGTTTGAATAGGGCCCAGGAGAGATTGCTAGATTACCCAAACATGCATGGATGACATATAAAACCCCTTCAGGCATGTTTTTGAGCATTATCACATGGTAAAAGGCTCCAAATTTTCCCTAATACCCCCTCTTTAACCCTAGTTTAGACCTGGTTTATATCGTATATCGTGGTACTAAAATTGGTGTTAAAAGTTGCTATAGACGTATTTCATTCTTCATCTTCTCCTGGTACAATTCTTGTTTAGTCCATAATAAAATGTTTGTGTGCAGACACCATGATCTCGTGGAGGGAGTTCCAGGCCTCGATGCCATGGACAGTGGCGCTGCTTGTCGGTGGAGGGTTTGCGTTGGCAGAAGGCACAAAGGTAAGCAGCTTTCTTTCTCATTTGGTTAAACTTTTAACATAATGTTGTGTAGCTTTTGTTCTGGGTTCTTTTATGAACAAATATGAACACACAAAAATGTACAATAGCTATGCTCCAGAATCAGTAAACAGAGAACAAAAGGTAGATTTACCTGACATTACTCATTACTTTATTCTTTTTTTAGTTAAGTTAATAAATAAGATGGAACTTGATTGATTTGACAGTGGAGAAATTCACTTATTGCTGCTATAATTAGGGGTGGGTGATATTGTAGAAAATGAATCTATTTTCTAATATCCTGATGATAATATTCAGGCAATATTATAGCAATCCATCAGAGATTTGCCTGTGCATAATGTGTTTGAGGTTCAAATATTAGAAATATACTTCATCCATCCCTTTATTTGAAAGACTGTATTGTTTTATTATTTTAATCAGCTCTTTTTGCAGACTTTGTTAGGCTATTCTGACTTAAAACAACCATCCCAATATCAATTTTTGTGTACACCTCACACCTCTACTCTTAATACACAAAAGTACTATTTGTACTCAAAAGTATAAATAGTTAAAAGCATAAAAATGTGCATGCAATACATCAAGGTTGGACTTGGTTAGTCCTGGGATGGAAGACCGCTGGGAATACCAGGTGCCATGGGGGGCACCTGGTATGAATGTGGTGTGTGAGAAAGTGAATAGTGGTGCTTGGAGGGGCCAATGCCATACTGTCAGTCTGCCCCAGGGCAGCTGTGGCTACAATGGTAACGGACCACCACCAAGTGTTGAGTGAATGTATAATGCACTGACAAGTGCTTTGGGTATCTTGAAATGCGCTATATAAATCCAAGGCCTTATTCTTATATGGTAAAGTCTAAGTATATGTTGAACAGTCCAACAGCCGTAGGGATGGAGAATCTACAGTAGCACTCCTTACACTGAGGGTATTGTAGTCTGCTTAAACTGGTTGTTTGGTTGTTCTCAGGAGTCGGGCCTGTCGACCTGGGTGGCAGAGCTGCTCACTCCTCTGGGGGACCTCCCAGTGTTGGCTACCATCACAGTGGCCTGTCTCATCGTCACCAGTTTAACTGAAGTGGCCAGCAACGCAGCCACCATCACCATCTTCCTCCCCATCCTCTCTCCTCTGGTACACTCACTCACAACTAACTCTTATAGTTAGACATGCACTTTTTGTTTTATTTATTTCAAGGTACACTCTGAAACTTTTCTGGTGAAGTGTCCATCGCCTGATTTTCTCCATGGACAAGTTCTTTGCCTGCTGAAATGTTCCACAATATGGCATTACACATGTCTATCCCGACAGAGACACCACCTGGCCAAGTTACAGGTTCAAAGTATTGAGATAATTGAATAATTAAATGTATTTGGATAAATGCAAGATAAATATGTTTAATGCCATACTGTGGAACATTCCAAGTAAAGCAATAACATGTCCATGGAGACCGTCAGGCAGGCCCTTTACCAAAAAAGTGGTTCTAGTCATTGAAAGTTAAAGTATATTTACTTTAATTTATACATTTATGTGTCTCTAGTTCAAACCTTTGACTAAGTGGACACTAATCTCCTCCACCTAAGGCCCATAGTTACTGGATAACACCAGTATGAGTGAGTTCATGTGTCTCTATTGACTTTCTATAGGCTGAAGCGATCCACGTGAACCCTTTGTATGTCATGATCCCTGCAACTCTCTGCACATCTTTCTCCTTCCTGCTCCCAGTGTCCAACCCTGCCAACGCTGTTGTTTTCGCCTACGGACACCTCAGTGTAAAGGACATGGTACGGCACTGTTCTCTCCTCATTAGCTCACTCAAAGTTGTATGTCGATCGATTGCTGCTGGTTTGAGTAATCCAAAAATTTTCCATTTTCACCTACCCCTTGTCATCACCTACTGCTCTGTATGTACTTGTGATTATTAAAAAAACAAAACAACTCAAATGTGTACCTGGAATCTTCAAAAATATCATGTAAATGTGTTGCTTGCTATGCTGAAAATGAACTATGAAGAGGCGGGAACAGCAGCAGAGAAGCAGTTCTGCAGTTTTTAACAGGAAGTCAATGGGCCTGTTTGCGTTACTAAACAGTTTTAGATCAATATTTAGTTTGTATAGTTTACACAAAAAAAGCATATGTGTTTTATGTTATTTAAAATCATATGCCCATATAGAGGAAAATATTCATTACACTATTCTTACTCTTATGTTTTTTTGTGACAGGTCAAGGCGGGTCTCGGAGTGAATGTGATTGGCGTCTTGTGTGTGATGTTGGCTATAGCAACATGGGGAGTCCCTCTCTTCTCTCTGGACACTTACCCAGAATGGGCCCCGGTCCTCCCCGCGTTCAACTCCACAGCACCTTAACGTTAAGGGAAATCACTATTCATTTACGCTGAGTTCATTTGAGTTGTGGAATTTCCATTCCATGTTTCTATGTAATTGTTTTTGCGCTATTAATTGTCATGTATATAGTTGTAAATATCTGTCGTAAATAAAAACACTTGTTCACACATTAACTTCCAATTAAACATGTTTTTATTGTATGTAGAGGTTTACCAAGCCAAAATACACAAAACCGACTATTACATCATAAAATTGCTGTAACCATGCCATAAGTATTTCAAAATGTGTTATGTTTAGTTTATGAAAGTATAACCATGTTAAACAGTGCTGATCCACCCATTTTCTTCCACAATAACTGCTCAAGAAATTAGGATCTTGCACAAAAACTACTATGTAAACAGAGAAGTACCAGTAAAGAGCATCTTCATAAGTGAAAAGGCAGATTAAACTCTCTCCCAAAACTACAGCTAACTTCATGCATTCTGTCTTCTGCTATGGTCCAAATACATCCTTATAACCCTAAAGAAATAAGTAGTGAATTAATACAAATTTTGGTCGACTAAGGCACCATCTGCGATTCATCAACTAAAGGCCTACAGCCCTAATCAATATCTCAGATCAGTTTCCATCATCATCTTCCTAAACTCCGTTAAAATCCCTTCAAAAAGATAATGGTTTTGTGAATCTAAGCTCTTGTGTTCTCTGTCCAGTTTTGTATAAAAGCGCTGTTGTAGCTTGTCCACAAGGTCATCTAATAAAACACCTTTAGAGTCTTCAGTCGTACCATAGACCACTGGAGATGAACTATCCCACAAATGACCTGGACTGCAGAAAGGGCGCAGGCTCTCCTTAAAGGTGACACCAGTGAAGGAGTAGAGCACAGCTGCGGAATCTGTGTCATAGAAAGAGACAACTCCCTCTTCAGAATCAACAAACACACCCACTTTCTCAGGCCTGCACTTTGTAAAGACAGAGATCTCAGGCTTGTCAGAAACATAATAAGCTCCATCTTTTAAACCTACGGTCCAGAAACCATTTTGTGG
>KN472411.1:7837-29496 GCA_000787095.1 Periophthalmodon schlosseri
AAGAGAGGAGGGAGGCAGGAAAAATAGGCTTATCATCAGAGAAAACCCCAATGTAAAGTCACGTGGAGCAGTGTGAAATTTAAGGAAGCGAGTACGGGGAAAAGGAGGGATAATGGCATGACTACAGGGCCGGGTAACATCGTCAAAGATAATTAGCTCCTACAGCTGTTCAGATAATACATTCAATAAACGTGTCACTTATTTGCATATGGGGGAGAGGTGGAAGAAGTACTCCAAATGTGTTGTTAAAGAGGTGGGGGGTCCATCTCCTGAGATGTGATCGCTATAGGCCTGGAATGCCCCACAGTATGGCATTAAACATATCTATCTTGCACTTATTAAAGCAGACTTATTAGACAAAATCGATTTTTCAGAGCTTTTAACCATATTATAGTTGTTTCCACTTCTCATTTACTCCCTCGAAGTTGTATTTGGAGTGATTCGGCCATGTTTTAGCAATCTTTAATCGCTTATTTTCAAGACGCCATATTGCCGATCAACCTCCGTTTTCACCGCCACCGGAATACGCTCACTGCTCTGTACTTACTTCGTTCTCCAGTTGTATTATCTTAATTGATGATACGCATAGGATTCATGTCACGTAGTCATTTTGGTACAAATGAAAAAATATCTGCGACTCGCTCGAATGATCTGCAGGTATCCAAAGTAGGGGCCGACAGCTACATGGCTCTTTGTTGTGATGAAGTTCACGGCAACAACAGCTCCTAGTGTTTTTATTTGGCTATTTTGAAACAGCCTCAAATGACAATTGAAGTGCACTGACAGAAATCATTTCAAAATGTATACTTTCAAATATGTATGATTCTAATAAAGTAACTTCCAAGCACTGATCATGTTCCAGCAGCTGGTTAAACACTACTACACTACACTTTTACTACACTAGCCTGTGTAATTCAGGCTAATGTAAGGTGGGAGTTTTGTGTGAAATTTAAGAAAACGAGATTGAAAATGAAACAGAATAATGGCATGACTCGGGGGTCTGCTGTAGTCAAAGCTCTCAAAGATAATGCTGTTGATTCTGATAAGAACAAAAGGGGAGAAGTGAAAGGGGTGGGGGGCTGCTTAATGTAATCTCATGTGGGATTAATTCTGTGAGCGCGGCAGGAGAGCGGCGAGGGCCAAAGCGCCTCCTCCTAATCTGCAGTTTAAAATGTAAAGTGTAATTAAGGCACTAGCAATGAGAAGAGACCTGAGAAAGGACCCCTGTGGTTCTCTAGATATCTGCTGTATACTCCTATTGCATTAAGACTCCACTGGACCCTGCCTTTAGTTGCGATGTGTTCAACCTGATATCCTTATTTAACCAGGATACAGTTAATTAGCGTTTAAAAAATGTGTCTCAGTCTTGTTATTTTAGTTTTGATCAAAACAGTGCTTTTATGTTTGAGTCAAATTTTAGCAAAGCATCTTATTAGACTGCATCCACGTACACACATACTGCACTAAAAGAAGGGCTGAACTGGGACTAAACGAGGACTAGACCAGGACTAAACGAGGACTAGACCAGGACTAAACCAGGACTAGACCAGGACTAAACCAGGACTAGACCAGGACTAAACCAAGTCTACATCAGGACTAAACTGGGCTCATTCAGAACCAAACTAATAGTGAAAATGCTCTCCAAATTTATAATACATTTAGTTGACCTACATAGTTTTTTTTTCAGTAGAAAGTATGATCATTATTGCAATGCTACATAGATTTGTCCCATGCATAGAGTTTTTCTGTTCTCAGCTTGTACAGCCCGGTTTGAAAATAAATCACTTGAAATACATACATATTATGGCATTCACCTCTCTATCTAAATGATAAATAGATATAGCACTTTTCTACCTTCTAGGCACAAAGGGCTTTACATCAAGGAACCACCCATCCATACACACATTCATACACTACTGTATGCAGACAATACACTGTAATAGCACCCAACCTGTGGGTCAGCGAATCTGGGCTTTCTACCAATGATTTTTATGTCAAGAGTGGGAATTGAACCGCCAACCTTCAAATCAGTGGACAAGCACTATCAAAAGAGCTATTGTCTATCATTCATTTGATCACATTTTCATTTTTATTGCAAAAAATACCTTGAAAAACATGTATTCTTATTGTGGGTGGGGTCACTGAGCCAAAGATCTAAACTATAACATGATCTGGTGGCGTCAACCGCTTGTCTCCATGGAGATAGATACATTTAATGCTGTACTGTGTGGTAATTTGGTGGTGTGTCCACCAGAAATGTTACATAGTGCACCTTTAACACACTTACCTCATTCATAATTCAGCAGTGTCCGATAAAATCTCAACCATAAACTGTATAAAGAAGTGGATTAAGGGAGTGTGACGTCACCCATAGCGTTTGGCTCCAGTCAAATGAAGCAAGTATCATAGCAACCAAAGAGCCAATCCATAGCGAGGCTGTTGAAGGTAACGCCCCTTCCCACCCACGCCCATGCTCACTTCCTATTTGGAAAGCGGCGGCTAACACGTTAGCTATGTCCATTCATATATACAGTCTATGATCTCAACAAAATTCTAGAAGTCAGTTCAACATCCGTAGCTTAAAAGTTAATTATAACTGAAGGCCCATTCAGACGAGAACTTGTACATGTGCAGACCCCTGCTGTTGTCCTGTCCTATCGCAGTCCTGACACTTTACATAACTGCTCACATCTTCTTCTTTTGCTGTGAATTTAATCTATACTGAAAGTACTGAATTAACTTAGCCAGAGTTATCTAATATAACATTAAATCTTTGTTTCAGCCCAGTGTGCATGGAGCGAGCGTGAAGGCCAGTGACACAGGAACATCTCCAGCTATCCTCATCAGAGCCCTGTCCAAAGGCAAACGCTTCAGGTAAGACCGTAACGTTATTATAACAGTGTAATGGTGTGGAAAGGAAGAACTTGTGCTTTCTTAACATATGTCATGAGCTTTTCGGTAACACTTAATAATAACTGTATCTTAATTAGCCTTAAAGGATTCTGTATGTGGCCTGTGGTCTTACACAGCAAATTTAGCACAGTCAAATCAGCTCACGGGGATTTAATATGAACTCCTTTTCAGTGTCTATATGGGACCAGTCAGAAAAAATGTTAAAGTGACTCTTTTTGAGGGGATACTTATTAACTCTCAAAAAGGTCTTAGAATTAACTATTTTTAAGAGTTAATTTTGAACTTTTTTCAGAGTAACTTCTAACTATTATAAAGAGTTCAATTAAAAACAACCCTTTTTAGAGTTACACAGCTCATTGATGTAGATATTAGGAATCTTCTGGCATTCACTTGAAGTAGGTTCAGGCTGACTGTTGAAGTTAAGCTAACTTCAGTATAAATGGAGGTTATCCTCTAGTTTTGCGTTCCATATTCTTAAAAATAAAAATAAAAATAAAATAAATAAAAGACAATGAAGGTATGTTTAGATGAACTTATTGATTAATCTGGTTCCACAAACTGAGTCCCGACAATGCCGCAGTCACTGAAATATGACAGGTCCATGGCCATGTGCATGTGTGCACAGAGGGGGACTTATTACCATAGTAACTCTGGAGTTAAGGGTTAAAAGTTCCAGTGTTTTATTTACTCAAAATCACTCACTGAGAGTTAAATGAGGAAACTCCTTCATGACTCTCAATTTTAACCCCCACTATATGACGAATGGGAGTGAAACAAAATTGGAAACGACTCATAGGGGGTAAAATCAACTCTACACTTGCTGAAAAAAAACAAAACAAATTTTAACACTTTTAAATATGCTGTGTACTGTTTTTAAAAGGTATTATGGTAATACCTTCACAATACTAGGCTAGTAAGGCTAGTAAGAGTGTAGTTATTAAGTTAGTTATTCATTTAAGTGTTACTTTTCTTTAAATATTGTCATGATCATGATATGTAGATTTAAAACATGATCTAGGTGAGGTCTCTATGGCAGGACGCACCTTTCTGACATTTAATAATCTAGCATAGAAAAGTATTATGTGTATATACACACAACTGGGTAGAAATCCAATCTATATTCTACAGGAGTCCACAAAATCAGTACACTTCTGTGGCAGTTTCTCGCAGTCATACAGTATAAGCAAAATCTTGAGTCTGCAGAATGTTTTTGATCCACCTAAAAAGTAAATATCTGGTTTCTTTTGAAAAGTGCCAAATTCCTCATAATTAGTTTTCCCTGTGTCTGAAAGAAGTGTTGGAAAGCTTTCATCTTCAGCCATGAATCGGGTGACCACTGAAGTGACCTTGCCCATGTCTTATCTGTGAGGTGTGTCTATGTATCTGAACTGCTAATTCCCCTGTGCTACGCCTCGTCCTTGTCTCCTGACAAATACAGGTTTAACCGAGTTCATTCCTCCGCATATAAACTCTATTTGACACTTGTGAAGCGAGAAAATTGTTCAGAAAAAGTCATTTGATTAAAATTATAGTTTTGGCTTCAGACACAATTTCATTACCTGAGTGCACCACACCTCTGCAGAGCTGCTTGCCAGGTACATAAGTATATCACAATGCCTGGTTTTGGGTAATAGTGTGGCTTCTGTAAATTCGTATACGCTTGCTCAAACACATATTGTGACAAAAGGAAATGTAACTGTTTGATTTGACCAGCTTTTGGCTCCAGAGTGATGACGAACGGGGGGTGAAAACAAATAGCTCTGACTGGCCGTCTATAATATCTCCTGTTTACAGAAGGCTTTGATTTGCTGTGAGTGCTGGCTTCTCCCGGCCTTAATTCAATCGGTTTGTCCTGGTGTGCTTTGGCTGCACTCTGTAATGTAATATACAGATGAAAAGACGTTTTACTTTGGATCGAGTCTCTGAGTGCATCTGAGCCACCTGCCCATTTCAGAATGAGGGATGGAATCAAAACAGAAAGAGTGATTCACTAAACTCATAAAAGCACATTGTATGCATGGAAAAAGACAACCAGTGATACTAACCAGCAAGTGGTGAAATACTAACAGTAAGTGTGGTTGGAGGTTAGGAAGTTCCATTATAACTATACAATGGAAATTTGCAATGTTATGTACCTCTGTGACAAAACGCCAAAACGCCCTGTGATGTGTTTTTTTGCGTGTCCCTGATAGGCTAATCCACCTGTCAGTCACGCCCATTTGAAAACGGGGAGCTTCACCGCTGACCAGACTCACATCTTCATAAAGTATTGAAGAAGTGTGTATTCTGGATCCCAGGGCACTAGGAATGATTCACTTTTTTTTTTAAAGGAAAAACAACTGAACATCCACAAATGTTGAACCTTATCATGTTTTATTAGGGTTTAGGTCCAATACAGTCTCATGGCTTCCTATCTTCTCATTTGAAATCAATCATGTCTTAGTTATTGAATAACGCCACCACTTTTAAATTCCATAATGAGTAAACATATTTCACCTTAGTTAATTTTGCTAACAAAGAAGGCAAACTTTCAGACAGTTTTTTGTTTCATGTGAATAGATACAGTAATTACACAGACATTAAAGGGCCCATATTATGTTGCTTTCTGATTTATGTTACAATGTTGTTTCCTCATCCAAAACATACCTGGAGTTGTGTTTTGTTCCATTCACACATGTTTAACACACAAACCCTGTATATTTAGGCCGAGTTCTTCTCTCAAACTGAAAACACTCTGTTCCACCTTATGATGTCATGATAAACTCCATACACCTTCACTAGAATCATTTGGATAATTTCAGCTCTGGAATTGCCAGTCTCTACTGAACTAAAGGTAAAAGGTAGCTATTTAACTTGAAAAATACTGCTTCATGCCATCACAAGGTTGAACAGAGCATTTTGAGATTCGGTAACAACATTATAACATGGCTTAAAGCTCACGAGTCCATTTTGTGTAATATAGAACCTTTAACCCTAAACCTGCTAAAATATATTCATTTTGAGTGTTAAAATTCTACAAGACAATTTTTCATATGCCCTCCACTTCAATTTAAAACTATGGGCAGTTCAGAGTGATGCCGTGTGACCTATTTTGGTTTCAAGACTTATCCACCATCTCAGAGCCTATTTCCTCAATCTTACGCACTCCAGTGATACCGCCTACTTTCCTCACATCAGCTAGACCTGGCATTTCCCCCTGGTTAGTGTCAACCGCTGTCAATCAAACGTCTCACGCGGGTGGGAGTTGGTTAACAGGAAGTGGGCGACTAGATTGTGATGGATGACACGAACAAGCTGTAGCCACTGACCCGCAAAAACCACAATTCTCCGAGCTCAGAACTGTCCCGTAAAACGCATGTCAATACCGTCCATCAATATTACCACCGAAGGTTAGCTAGGTATCATCGCCCGCTTGTTTAGCAATTTATCATCTCATCATTAGCATGCTAGCACGGGCCGTGATGTTGATTTTGAATGAAAAGGCCGCTTCCATATAATGCCCAATGATCTGAAAGCCCATAGTCAATCATTGTTTTCATTTGCATTGTATAGTCAAATCAATCTCCCCGAGACTGAATTATGAGGAAATTGGTGTTGTGAGGGCAAATCAATATGCTAACGCTGACTAGCTTGGCATTTTACAAGGAAAGATGGCCTATTCATTTGTTTTGATATTAGAAGAATGACATGATGACACTGGTTACATACTGTATCGTCTTGAGGGAATTAACTGGTAATAGGTAGTGCATTTGAAGTAACAGGATAATGCACTGTATTCACTCATGTGTAATGCTGGAAAGTAACTTATTTTTAACTTTTTTTTTTTTTTGAAGCCAGACAGACATACAAGTTAAGCATTTCTAAATACAAGATTGTAGGTCCAAGCATAGACTGTATATATAAATGGACATAGCTAACCTGCTAGCCGCCTCTTTCCAAATAGGGAGTGATCATGGGCTGCGCTTATGGCTCCATCGACTCCAATCAGCTCCAATTCACTTTACATTAGAAAACTGTCGCCCCTCTCTCCATAAATGCTGCTGTCAGGCTCATCATTTTGGTCTTAAAATGTTCGTATTGACCCACTCTAAATGATCCTGGTGTTTTTATTTCACTATTGTGTCCGTAACTCAAGATATGAACGTTATTAGCAGACAAATCCGCTGCCTTCTTTCCCTGAGGTTGCTCCCGCTAGCGTTAGCAACAGGTTTGATTTACAGCATTGCAAAGGACAAGAGGGGTGAGCTCAAGTGAAAAAATTAACAAGAAAGGAGATATTACAGCATTGAAAGGACAAGAGGGGTGAGCTCAAGTGAAAAAATTAACAAGAAAGGAGATATGAAGATAAAAATGATAGTGATTAAAGAAAAAAAAAGGCAGACCTGGAAGAGTGCAGTGTTCCAGTTGTTTTATTTATTTTTTTCTACAACTTTCTTCTTATTCTTTATTGAATATTGACGTGGCCATAGACTTCTCAGTTGCCGTCTTACCCAGTGGAAGCAGCTAGCCAAGCAAGTGTAAATAAAAATAAATTTTAGAAAAAAGAAAAAGAAGAAGTTGGCAAAACCCACTGCCGCCCACCCCTAGCCTAACCTGCTACTATTTACCGTTACCTTAACAATAATAATAATACATTTGCCAATAAAACCATTTGATTTGTTTCCAGTTCCAGGAGCAGCGAACAGGGCGCACTTCAGCTGTATTTAAATTCACATCAGACAGAGCACATTTCTAACACTGCCAAACGCTTCAGTCCACATTAGCCATGCTTATTGTTCTACTGCCACACACATTATTCCACTGCAAAATCTCTGTTCTGTCTGCTAACTGTGAATTAGCAAGCATTAGGACACGTTTTATTGATGTCATGATTTCAAATTAGGCATTGAGTCATAAATAATAAAGCTTCATAAACTATTTTGAGAATCCCAAGTGCTTTTTCCATAGCAGATATTTGATCCTATTGACCTTATTCAGCCACGCCCACTTTTGCCTCTAAATGCTCCAAACCGCGCTTTCTTTGAGGGAATTCCCTTCTTTTCATTGGCGAATTCGGGAAAAGTTTCGCCTCAGAAATATGATATAAAGAACTGTTGATTTTTGTAAAATGTTCTATGTTCATGTGCGCCAACAAGTCAACACCTCACCGATTCTCTGGGAGGCATTAAAATGGCTCTATATTTGCCCCATACAAAATGATACAGTCCAAATGATCATGGCGGCGCCCACAGCAACTTCCGGAATAAGGTGAATACGAGGAACTGGGATGGTCCTGTTTTGCTTTGGTAAAGATAACTTACTTTACAAATGAGGCATAACATGCAGGTAAAGTTTGTGAAGTCTCTACAGAATAAAAGGTAAAAAGGTAGCTGTTAACTTAAAGACTACCACTTCATGACATCCCAAGGTGGAACAGAGCATTTTGAGCTTTAGAGATGTAGACAGACTGAGAGTTGTGTGGTGATAGGAAGTGCCCCACTGTGTTTTTAAACTCCATCCACCTTCACTAGAATCATTTGGATGATTTCAGCTTTGGAATTTCCAATCTCTACTGAACAAACGGTAAAAAATAGCTGTTAACTTGAAAACTACCAGTTCGTGACATCACAAGGTGGAACGGAGCATTTTGAACTTTGAAGATGTAGACAGACTAATAATAAAGAATTACTCAAACGGGTGAATGAAACACAACTCCAGGTATGTCTTTGAGGAGGTAACAGCATTATAACACGGCTAAAAGCTCACACGAGTCAATTTTATGCAATATAGGACCTTTAAAATTCTTCATTGTTGTAAACGTCCATGCTTAACATCCACTTTTAATAGCAATTTCCTCATACTGGTTATAGTTGGGTAATGTACTGTAAAATTGAACTTCTTGTTATTGATTCTGAGATGAAATTGTCTCAGTTCTTCGCAGGGTGGTACCTTGGTTGACCTGGGTAGTATTAAGTGGAAAAATTTACACAGTCTTAAAAAGCATTCCCATGGAGAGCTCTTTATATAATTTACCTGTCCGACTGAGTGCAACAATTACGCGGCAAAACACAAAAGCTTCAACATCCGTTAGCTTAACTTTCACCTATGGCTAATAACACAGTATGATAATGTATTGTATAGCGTTTTTCAGTATTCACTATTTAGAATCCAATCAGGTGACCTATTGCTCCCATATGCTAGCGAAACTGCTAATTACCAAAGCCCATGACACAAAAATACCAGATAAAAACTGCTTTTTACCTCTCCAAAATGTGCTTTGAGATACTTTTGTGGCACATTAGCTGCGGCGTACCTGATCTGCGTTTGAAGAGCTAGCTTATTGGTAGTGTTCATGCAGGGCTGTGCTTTGAAGCAGACACCTACTGTCCACAGAGCAATTTTAAAACAGTGCGCGGTGGCAGGAGGCAGGCGTCTGATCATTAACGGCAGCAGGGCGTCCATAAAATGCTTATTTTCACAAGGCCGTGTAAAATAGGTCCCTTGTGTAACGGTGAAGCAGAGGACTGGAATGGAATATTAATATGACCCCGCCCTCTGCGCCGTTTAGCCACAATAGCCACCAATGCTAAATCGCTTTGAAATGACAGGGTTCGGTCTTGATTTGGGGTATTTTTCTTTGATTACTGAAGTTGTAGATAAAGTTATATCACCAGGTTTAACAAGTACCAGCATAAATTTAAACACCAACGCAACTGATGCAAAAACGGTGAGGACTTTTTCTCGGAATACTTTGTCTAACCCAAAATTCCAGAAGTAAAGCCTGTTATTGAACTGTTATTTTAAGTCTTTAAAGATGCACCATGTAACTTTTCTGGTTGAAAGTCCACCACCTGCTTGTTTCCATGGAGGCTGCTGCTTTGCCTCATTAAACTTGTCTATCTCCATGGAGACAATAAGGCGACACCACAGGTCAGATATGTGGAGGTATCTTTTAGCAGTAAAACCCATGTAATTGGTAAATACCGTATGGATAAATTTAATCCCCTACAGTGGAACATTCCAGAAAAAGCAATAACATCTCCATGGAAACAAGAAACTGGTTACAAGTTACAGTTACAAGTTCCCCCTGTACAAATGACTTTATCAGATAAAACTTTGGGAAAAAAATGGGCATTGTGAGTAATATTTTGAACTGAAGCTTAGTAAGAAGAGCAATTACCCCTTACCATAAGATACCTGGTTCAAGTCTGAGTAAAGCCTGTTACTGCACTGTTATTTTAAGTGTTTAAAGATGCACAATGTAACTTTTCTGGTCAAAAGTCCACCACCTGCTTGTCTCCATGGAGGGTGCTGCTTTGTCTCATTTAACTTGTCTATCTCCATGGAGACAATAAGGCGACACCACAAGGCCACGTTACACATCAGGTCTATGGGGGTATCGGTTAGCAGTAAAACCTATGTAATTTGTAAATACCAGATAGACAAGTTTAATCCCATACAGTGGAACATTCTAGAAAAAGCAATAACATTTCCATGGAAACAAAAAACTGGTTACAAGTTACATAAGATTTAGCATAAGACTCAAGATGCAGTATTAAGTTCCCCCTGTACAAATTACTTTATCAGCTAAAACTTTCAGGAAAAAATGGGTGTTGCAAGTAATGTTCTGAACTGAAGCTTAGTAAGAAGAGCAATTACCCTTTACCATAAGACACCCGGTTCAAGTCCATGTCAGGGTGCCACACTTTCAATGCCTTAACACTGGTCGATAATGTATTTTGTACATCGTGTCACACAAGACTTTGCTTAGACGATTCCCGATGGTAAAAAAAACAAATGCTTGCCTTTTACATTTCCCATTACTGTTGTTTGCAAAGCACTACAAGGTTACTTACCACTACAGGAAGCAAATTAAACATTGATTAGAATCGGTAATGAAAGGTCAATGAGATAAAGGTGAGCTGATGAAACAGTGGATACACTCTTCCCCTGACGCCATGTTTTTTTTGTTTTTGTTGTTTTGTTTGTCATTTATAGGAGCAGTTCTTTGTCTCTGAGTCCAGCCCAACAGCGCAGAGAGAGTAGTGACTTCAGCACCCCACCTGTACCGAGAGGGCGGCACAAACTATCGAGCGGTCTGATGGAGGGTGCTCGGGTGACAGGGAACAGCTACCGGCATCTCCAAGAGGACAACACAGCTGATATGGAGTCTGTGAGGAGGTGAGGGGTCCTGTCAGCTCTTTTACTGCACATTATTATAGGCTTTGGGACACAGTGCTGAATGGGATCACAATGTTACTATGGTGCAGTGGTGGAGTGTAACAAAGTAAAAGTAGTAAAGTGCTGTGCTTGAGTAAAATTGTTTCGGTATCTGTACATTTCTGAAGCAGATTTTAAAGTAGATATGTTTTACTTTTACTTCACTACATTTGAGAGCAGGTATCTGTACTTTCTACTTCACTACATTTTTGAACAGGACTGAAAAGTGAAAGTGTTTTTTATTATTGTTTGAGACCTGCTGAGAAGGCTGAGGGATTTATTTTTAACACGTTTGTAGTTTGACCAAACACAAAAATATAAAATTAAAAACAGCGATCAATTCAGTTGTTTCTGTTGAACAAAATTCAGCACAAATCTTAATCAAACTCACTACATTTGAAGCTTCATAAGACCTCAAAATCTGCGTGAAATACTTTTACTTTTTTCTCTTTAAGTACATTATTAAGAAGATACTTTAATACTTTTACTTAAGTAGATTTTTTCATGTGATACTTTTACTTTTACTTGGGTATTTTTTGCTTCGGTATCTGTACTTTTACGTTAGTAACAACATTGAGTACTTCTTTCACCACAGCTATGGTGTTTTGAAAAATATGATGTTATTCAATGTCTATTATTATGTCTCTATCGGGGATGTCACAATTATGACACCTTCACAAAGCAACAGTGAAATCCACGGTATAATTGTTTCCCTTTCTCATTTTTCCACTGGGAGGTTTAGAGTTATTTGCATGTTTAAATAATCTTTATTTGCCATTGCTCTGAAAATCCAAGTTTTCACCATTACAATTATTGATTAAAGTGAATAGCCTTGACATTTATTTTAAATGCTGATTATTAGAAACGCTAATTTATCTAATCAAAAGGCATGGACCTCCAAAGTGTAATGAAATGTGGCTATAACTTATAAAATACAAAAATGATAAGTCTTAAAGCTACCATCTACAAGTTTATTTGATTTTTTTTCACCAGTAGATGGCAGATGTGAAACCTGTTCCCCACTGCCCCCTCCTCTCACCTGGGCTGCGTCTAAAAACTATTCCCTAGTTAGGACACTCTTTAGGGGTCATGCCAGTTTTAGTGGAGTCCGAAAGTCCAGTTGGTGAAAAAGTAGTGCACTCAAAATTTCCCACAATGCACCTTGAAACGTGGGGATCAGTGGTCACTAGATCGGTCAATGTAGACCACAATGCATTGCGAGAGTTGGAAAAACAACAGTGACAGGTCTTTAACTGGACACAACACAACTGAATGAAAGCAGATAAAAATGCTGGTTTATCGCAGTATTGATCGCTGATTATGAATAAAACGTTCTTAAATAAACCGTTGCTGTATATAACTGCTAGCATTAGCCACTTACCTTAGTGTTAGCCGCTTACCTTAGCGTTAGCCGCTTACATTAGCCATTTACCTTAGCTTGAGCTGCTAGATTAACGTGACCTGAATGTAGTGAGCTGAAGTAGCTGCTAAAGAGTGTGAAATATGTGAGAATATAACAGGGGCGGGTCAGCCAATCTAATTACAGATGGTAGCTTTAAGAGTATCTTTATTACAGCCTCTCACATTATGTACAATTACCATTACCAAATCCAACTTGATTATTCATGATGTTATTTGGTCACTTTTTGTTCCTATACATTTTTTTTATTTGTTTACATAAAAAATACACTGCAAACAAAGCATTAAATGGCTGAAAAAGCTTAAACGTCTCAACAAATAAAACTATTTGAAACAAATTTTAGAACATGTTTTGTGGCTACATTAGTGGAAAATAACCCCCATTGCTTCCTCACAGACAGTTCTACGCTCTATAACCTCGGACTAACTGAGGTTAAGCCAGAGTGGCACTGGCTCCATTTTGGGAGAGGAACTGCTTTATGAGTTCTTGAGTTCAAATCGGAGAAGTGTTTTGTGAAATCTGATCTCGCCGTTTATAAATGGAATCTGCCTTGGCCCCTCTCTCTCCCAGGACTGTCACTATTCATTTGCCGGATACTCTTGATCTCAAATAGTATCAGAGGGTTAGGGGAAGTCCAAAAATCCAAGCGTGCGTGTGCATAATCTAACCATTCTCACTCGCTGCTGGTCTCTGATTGAAATAGTGCTTGAATCATTGGCGTTATCGTGGGTTACAAATTCGACAACAGCGCCCAAGCTAATTAGCAGATGACGCAGTGGCAATGCTCCCTGTCATCCACAATGGGTTTGATTTGGGAGCTTAATTGGTTTATTGAAATCTTCATGGTTGGGCATATAAAAGCAATAATTAAATTCAGTCTGAGAGGGAGGACTGGAGTTATGTCGGGTGACTGGTGGAGAGGGGGGAGGATTGTGGTGGGTTGAATTCAGACGCATTGGAGATTCTTTAGCTTTAAATTTGTGGCGTGGTTTGATAAAGTTCTCTACTTTTTACTATTTTTATTCATTTCATTGGTTACAATTTAAGAGAAAATCCAATACATTAATCTGCAGATGATGCTGTTTTGTATGATGATCAGGCGCTTTTAAAATTACACATTTTAATGAAATCCAAAATTCCCTCATAAATCTTACATTGTCATTGAATGCAAATAAAACAAAGTATATGATTAAAAAAAAAACTAAAAAAAACTTTAAGTAACGCGCTAGCTACAAATCTTTACACACTAAATGGTACATTGACTGAAAGAGTCAACACTTATAAATATCTTGGGTTTTGGCTTGATGAAAACTTAACATATCTCGGAATTATGTAACAGTTTAAAGTCAAAATTATTTATTATTATATTTTTATTACAGAGACAAATATTGTATCCCAGTAGATTACAGAAAAGAAACAGTGCTTTAGTTCTTTCCGTGCTGGATTATGGGGATGAGGTGCACATACAGACTTCGGCCTCGGCTTTGAAACCGTTGGATCCTTTATTTCACTCTGGCCTTCGTTTCATTACAGGTGATGGATTTGAAACCTATCACTGTGTTCTCTATGAAAAAGTGGGTTGGTTATCACTGTCTGTTAGAAGACAACAGCACTGTATGAAATGTATCTATAAGGGACTACTTCAAAAACTGCCAGAATACCTCACCTGCTTGTGAACCAATGATAACGGAACATTTAATACCAGATCACATGACTGCGTAAGGCTAAGGACTACCCACACCAAAAGACGGGAAAGAGGGCATTTAGCTGTTTTGCTTCACAAAAATGGAATACACTTCAAGGAAAAAGCAAAACTGGACACGTTGGTGACACAGGCACAATTTAATAATCTGGTAACAAACTTTTATACACACACCTGCACCTGCTTTTAATGTTTTATATGGACTTATATACTTATTTGATTTGTTTGTTTTTTCTGCTTGTATTGTATTTTGAACAGGGTGCCCATGAAAAAGAGATTCCAAATGCTGTCATTGGGTTCCCCTGTATAAATAAAGATAAAGAAAGAAGAAAAATAAATACATTTGTGGCATGGTTTGATATAGTTCCCTTAAATCATTAGATGCAGTCAGAATGCAGGAAAGACACAAATTGTTCTGTTGATCATACAGTACTGGCTGGTGATGCTAATATTGGAGTTACATGTAGCATGCCGCTACTGTTAGCAT
The DNA here is from genome assembly GCA_000787095.1 of Periophthalmodon schlosseri. NCBI lineage: Eukaryota > Metazoa > Chordata > Actinopteri > Gobiiformes > Gobiidae > Periophthalmodon > Periophthalmodon schlosseri. Next base: position 22,559 of record KN472411.1, read on the forward strand.
TCTTGGATATACAAATTATACAAATTTGGGTCATTGGACTGCTTTATTCTTCTTATTCTCTATGTCTTCGGCACAATATATATACAAAAGTCAGCAACAGTGGGAGACAGAGCAGCTCCTCTCCATGGAAATGAATTGAACCTATGTAGGCCTGTCACAATAACACATTCTGAAGCACGATATATCGCTAAAGATAAATATTGCGATAAACGATAATATTGAAACTACTTTAAGACTGATTACGATTAAAATAAAGCAAGATAATCCCAGTCAACCATTTTAAATAGACAGTATCATTAAAAGCCATGAGCTGCACCAAAGAAAACTGCAGAAAGCACCTCTAATTAGCCATAGAAGTGACTTATTCAACCTTTTACAGCTCAAATCTTATCGTACTACAACAAAAATAACAAAAAATTCCCCACTTTAGCAAAGAAAAAATACCCATGATAAATATTGAGCCCAAAATATACTGCTCCAGCTTCCATATATTGAACGATAAGTCGATATAGTCATTATTGTGACAGGCCTGTTTCTGTGGAGGTCAGTAAAGGGAGGTATTATTTGTTTATATACTTTGTATCTTATGTCAAATGGGGGTAGTAGTGGTCCAGGGGGGTTTGCAGAGTGCATATGACAGAAAGTGTATAATGTTGGCCTAATTATAACTTTGGGTGGGTTAGGGTGGGATAATACTTGGGGGAAATAATTATCATAGTTGCATAGTGACAGTTTATAAAGAAAAGTTTAAGGAAATAGAGCTGAGTTCTGATACAACCATAAGTTTGGTGATCAAATCTTGAACTACTCTCATCATTGTATTCCTATGGGCAAGGACTTTTGTTTGTATGACTGTGCGTTTGGTGGTGTTTGGAAGGCCAAAATAGCATAAAACAGCTGTCACGTCGTAGCGATACGCATACAAACTATAATGGTTGACTACTAAACTAGCAATTTGCTCCTCTTTACTGACCCCTGGTGGCAGGAGTTGGCCTATTCTCACAGTGATATACATGCAACATAAATGTTTGAGATCCCCATTAGCAGCAGTGTTGTAGATACTCTATAGGTCATAACAAATATAACTTATGATAGTGTTTCTCAAGCTGCGGTGCATGTACCACTGGTGGTATCATCAGGTGGTACTTGGACAGCTCTGCATTATGTGGGTTTGCCTAATTTCAAGTTGATTTTAGCAATGTTTTTGGATAAAATTTTGTTTAGAACTACAGTGGGAATGATGTAGTTCCCTTTTAGACCTGGTTTAGCCCTAGATTAGACCTAGAATAGTCTTGTTATATACTTGATTTATATTAGTACTTGGAAAGTCAAATTCTTTCTTTGGTGGTACTTGGTGTGAAAAGTTCAAGAGTCACTGACTTATTCTATTCCTTATTTGTTATTTACACATCGTATATCCCCACAAAAATAGGGACACAAGCGAATACAAAGAGGCTTGCTTACAACGCATTTACCCTATACTATATCCAAAAATCCCCTTGAATGCAAGATGTGGGCCAGTGTCATGTCAGGTAACTTGCTGACTTGGACTTGGAGAGAGCGAGAGTGAATTCCGCTGGATTAATTTCAAGCTTTTTTTCCCCCCGACATCTTTTGCATTCTAGCCCGCGTCTGCTGCTTGTTCTGGTGTCGAGTAAGGACAGCGGGCCGCCCTATTTCCATGGCTATCACGGGGGAAGGGGAGAGCTACTGGCACTCATTCAGGACTATATTAAAAAGCAGTGTGCACAGACTTACTCTTTTGGCACAACCACCTCTCACTAGTTAGCTATCTGGGGGATGGAATAACTAAGAACGAGCTGATCGAGCTGAGCATTGGCACTAGTTGAGAAAGTAGAGACTGTGACTGAAATAGTAATGTTAGAAGCTCAACACAACCAGACGGACTTTGTCAATTTTGGATGGAGCGACTGCCAAAGAAGAGAACTGATAAAATACTGCATTTATCAGCTACGATTAGGAGAGGTGGATGAGGAAGGTAGGTGGGGTGGGTGGGGTGGGGTGAGGTGGTTGTCAATGAATGTAAATTGACTTCTATAATTACAAAGTTTCTTCTACACTTTTGCCTTCTAGAAGCAGCATGCAGGAGTCACGCCATGTGCCGAAACAGCAGGCACCTACATTATAAATGATGAGAATGTATTTATATTGTGTCAATCATTAGACAAGATGATTGGTGTAATTTTCCCAGTGCAAACAAATTAACAAAGATGTTTGCTACCAAGTATGTTAAAGCAAATTATGAAAAATCAAGGTGGCATTTAGCAGTCATATGAAAGGAGACATGATGAAAAATAGACTTGTATGAGCTGTAAACCATGTTCAAATGGTTTTCCCTCTTTAGGTAGCTCAGCGTTGTACTTTACATGATTTGTGCATGTTTCATTTCTGCGTTGTCCTGCATTTAAAGAAGACCTATCGTGCTTGTGTCTGCTATAGTTATAATCTATGACACCCGTGGATCATTATGTTATAATTTCGACATTTTAAATCAGCACGTTCATCTGAAATAACTTACTAAAAGAAATAGAAAACTGCGGTGCCCAGTGGGAGCAGATGTTGCCGACGCAGACGTCATCGCAGCAAAGTGGATGACTAGCGACCCATCACACCAGCAAGTTTCTGATTTTTTTCTGACAACGCGACCATGCCAAATCCTACGCATATTACAGATTAAGAAAATAAAACTGGAGAACTTAGTAAGTACAGAGCAGTGAGCGTATGTCGGTGGCGGTGAAAACAGGGATTGATCGACAAAATGGCGTCTTAAAAATAAGAGACTAAAGACACTCCAGATTAACTTTGGGTGAATAAACGGTGGGCAAATACAACTATAACGTGGTTAAAAGCTCTGAGAAGTTGACTTTGCATAAGAATTTGATTTTAGATTTAGACATGTTTGGTCTCATTTGGGTTGCCAGTTTCAATGCTGAAATCCAGTTGGTTTACACCTAAAAGGACTCTCTCTGATCTGAATCCTCACTAGTTAACCCAGCGCCTGCAGCCAGTCGTTAATCCGCGCTAGTGCAGCCTCTGTTGCTAAGAGCTCCGGCCGCATGCTGTTCGTTTAATAGCTCAGATTGCACCAATTTCAAGACCCTGTATTCGTGCCAAAATGGCTCGTCGACACTGCTGAATCCCATTTGTGCATGGCCAATTAAGCTAAATAAAAATGGGAGCACAAAGTAAGTACAGACGAGTGAGCATCTGAGGTTGGTGAAAACAGGAATTTTTAGACCAATTCTTTAAGGAGAATAGAGAATACTTAAACACCCACAAATCACTCTAAATACAATTCTGAGTAGGTCATTGAGAAAAGCCTTAAAACATTAAAATCTCTTTAAAGTAAATTTTGCATAATATGTCCTCTTTAATAACACATAAATACCCACGCTGTAGCTGCCACTCTTATCGCAATCTGTCTGAATCTTTCAAAAATCTGTCAGTCTTTGATTTTTGAGCCTTGGTTTTGACAGCGCTCTTTAACATACAATCCTTTAGCTGTCACCGACTTGCGAAATGCCCTTGTTATGAGTTATGTCATTAATGCTCTCTCTCCCTGATGTCTTTCTTCTAACTCATTCACAAAGTGCAGAGAGATGCTTCTATTCACTATTAGCACATCTCCCCAGCTCAGCCTCTTTACAATGACGGTATAAGATCCAGTGCCAAAACTCTCCAAGTGACCCATTTCCATAATTTACATTTTTAAACAAAGCTCCGTGGAGATCAGCACTTCTTTCGGATTTGGAAAAAATAATCCCAGAGCAATCACTCAACCGCACAACACACATTCACAAATTTTCACTTTTCTCACACGGAATAGCAAACAATCCGTAATGAATTTAATGAGGATTCCGTCTAAAAATTCACAAAGCTGAAAAACTGTGATTATACTTTTCCTCTTGGTTTGTTGTCTGAAGATTATCTTAGAGTTCATTAGCTATTGATCATTCTTTTTGCCAACATCAGCTGGGCCAAAAATGACCCATTTCTTGCACTTACATCCCATATAACACAAGCTGCTCCTCCTCCTCTCTCTTTCTCTCTCTCTCTCTCTCTCTTTCTCTCTCCTCCCTCCATCCATCTTGTTGCCATGGCGACCGGGTCTCATCTCTGGGAACAGAGAGAAAGATAGCGCCGACATGATGAGAGGTGCAGCGAGGGAAAGATGGAGGAGTGTTAAAGAAGAGGTGTGAACATTGAACTAAAAAAAAAAAAAATCAAGCTTAAAAAAATCTCAGTGGCAAATTGTAATTATCAGATTGTCAAAACATGCCGTGTCAGACGAGGACGCATTTTAATTCTCAAGTTATTTTTAGAGAGGTTATGATTGATGTGCAAGTGTTTACCTCCAAGCGTGCGTCTTCCTCTTGTTTAATACTAAAGGGAGATGGAGTGGGTAAATTGAATCATAGAAATCTGGTTATGCTACAAACAGTCTCAGAAGGTTGACAATAAAACACTAGTGTCTCCTACGGCAACTGCCCGGGTGAGGCCCAATCTGAATGGAGTGTTTGCTAACAATGTTAACTTCCTTCATTTGCTCAAATTGAAGGCGAGACACTGCCTCTGAATACGAAAAAATCTTACATTTTGAGATAGCAATGAAACTTCTGTACTAAATAAATGTAACAAAAAGGATTTATTTTTTTCATCATGGGTGTCATGGGTGTATATGTACAAATAGGCCTGTCATAATAATTACTATATCGACTTATTGTTTGGGGATCAATATTTATCATGGGGACTTCTTCTTTGCACTAGTGGGAAGATTTTTGTTATTTTTCTGCTCTATGATTTTGAATGATGAACTTCTATGACTCATTATAGACACTAACTACTTAAGTGTTTAATTATGTTATTTATTTCAACAATAGTGTACATTTGGAATACTTCTTTTGGATAATTTTGCTTTGGGGTTTGGTTTCAATATTATCGTTTATTGTCTATATTTACTTCAACAATATATCGCACGCAACACGCAACATTATTCAGGACATATGAATCTGACAAATTGGATTAAGTGTCATTTAAATTTGTTGTTTTAGTAGTTTTTTGTAGTTTTTTGTATCTTATTTAGTGAACTAGATCTGACTGAAAATTGTTGTAAAAATTCTAATTTTCTCTTGTTTTCTTGGAGTAAAAACTTTGAGAAATCAGGCTTAGAATTCGTCAAAATAAAGTACGATCAGAACGTTTGGTGTATATATAGGTATGAAGGGGTGACACCCTTTGATTGCCCCATATAAATCTAAATGTTGAGAGAGCAAACTGACCAAAAGCAAAAAAAAATAATAATTTTTAAAATAAATTACCTTTAGTGTCACCCCTTAAACTCCGTACTTAGCTGGAAATACGTTTTGTTTTGAGTTTTTACTTACACTGATTCATAATTCCCAGCTTGTTTTTCTCAGTAAACTACACTACTCATAGCTTCCATTTCCAGGGAGACATGTGTTTTGTGATGCTACGTTCTGCCACACTGGGGGAGCTTTTACCTGTCAGACACCAAGCTGCCAGTTCATTATCGTGTAGACTTCGTATCACTGTAGAAATCTGCCCCAAAAGGCAATATTTTGATAAATTGTGTTTCCATATGCCAGCCTCGGAACGGAAATGTGGGTAAGCTTGTGGAAATACTGTAGATAGAAGAATTGGTAAACAACTTCCAGAATTGACAATCATACCATACATTATATAGTTATCTGCCAATCTATGGGTCAAGATAGAGTCACCAGCGTTACATTCACCAGTAATAAGCATGTTTGATTGCACAAATCTCTGAATACTGACCAATGCAAACATTTCAAAGTCAATTTTGAAAGTATAGAATAGACCTGATACTTAATACCAATTTCAAAACCACAACAGAAATGCTTTTTTTTAGACAATAGACACAAAATAATTCTTTATGTTGCCATGTGGTGTTAAACTAGTTGTAATAAAGCCCAGGATCATAAAACATATTTAGTCCACAGCCTTCATCAAGCACTTCTCAAATCAAATCTCAACACATAAAAAATGTAATTGGCTAAAAAACGCTGTTGGTTTCCTAGTTGGTCAGAAGTTTATCTCTTTCTTGAATATTAGTTCAGTAAGCTCTGGATTGTTTGTTTTTTTGTGTTTTGCTACTGTATTCTAAGCATTGTGCGCAGATGAAATGCTTCACACTTAGTAAAAGTCCACGGGATTGACAGATGTAACTCCATTCCTCCATTTTCTGCTCTTCAGGTCTTTAGCATTTCTCTGAGGGATAGGACGTCTCAAACAGAAAGGTCACCATGTAAATGAATGGCGGTATCATTCTCACACTGCCTCTCTCCGCTCTCTCCTCCCTGCAGGTGTGAAGGTTCAGCCGGTGGACGGGTTGGCCCTCTCCTCAGCAGGACCTCACTTTCTCACTTCACCATTCGCAAGGGCTGGACCGAAGTACCCTGCACCCACCTTGACCGCACTGGCATCTTTCTTCCACCCTCGCTGCGCACCTGCTCCGTTCCCATCATCCCATCTCTCCAAGCGGGCGACCCAAACCAGGCACGGAACCCAGTTGGCACGACATCATTGACCGCTCTCACCGACCCTAACTCCTCTTCTACTGCTTATGAGACAGTTGTACTCGAGGCTAGCGCTAACTCTACTAGGCAAGTTAGCGCCGCCGTGACAGCAGGGTCAGCAATGGAACTCAGGCGGGATTTGAACCGGGAAAACATGGAGGCTCACAATGAGACTGGGAAAAAGGAGATGCAAAACACAGGTCTGAAGGCGACAGGCCAAAGAGGAGTCCAGGAACTGTGCCAAGGTCAGACAAACCTGGAGTCTGGAAGTGCAAACTGTTCCTTGGCTGCAACCGCCGCACCCAGCTGCCGAGCGGCTGGGAGCGGGCGCGCCAGGCCCTCCCCCGGCCGGTTTGGGTT
>KN472412.1:9643-33986 GCA_000787095.1 Periophthalmodon schlosseri
TAAATATAATTTTATTTATTTATTTATTTATTTATTTAAAAAATTGTATTATAAAAAACACTAAAATAATTCCAATATTATTGAAATATGATTGTTTTTTGTTTGCATTGTTATGTATTTGAACAGGGCACTCATGAAAAAGAGAGTCAGTACTCTCCCTGTATAAATTAAAAAAATAAAAAAAGATTACCAAAAATAAGAAAAAAAAAAAATCTGTTGGATTCTGAAAAAAATAACATAAGACACAAGCGCATACTAGTGACAATAGTACTTTTTTTTTTAAATTAGCGGATATTTTGTTTATACCTAAATGTTCATGTATAGTAATGATGTGATATTTTGTGTTTAGTCCAGGTGACACCTTTTAATGTTTTTGTAACTGTTTATGTGTTATTAATGTAACTGCTTTTGTATGTGACACTTGTTGCTGTGCCGACAAGTTGATGGTCAAGGTTCTATTCCTCAGTTACTGGTCTATTTTGGAGACTGCCTCTAGTGAGTTGAGACTGCTGTTGTTTTTCTCTTGTTTTGGCGTGGTTACGGCCTACAGTAGCCTAGAAGAAATTCGGCATGGTTCCTTACGCCAGAACGCTACAATATAATCTACATTCCCACATTGCGTACAGGTTTTGTAAATACAACTTTTGATACCTTAAATGACTTACCTATCAAAACTGTGAAATCTGTTCCTTCACCTATTACAGAAACTCTCCTTTCAGCAGAAATTCTGATCTCTATTGTCAGTTCTGGTGAAGTGTTAAAAAGCCCAAATGGCCCTTGAAACTGCACAATATAGCGTTATTGACAGAACAAATTATCAAATTGACACTGATGGAGAAATTAGAAAATGAATGTTCACCACTTTCTTTCGCAGACTGAAGCTATTAGTCAGAGCTTTGCCCCAAATCGACTTCACTCACTCCTGACAGTAATAAATGTGAACTTAGTCAAGCACGATGTTATGCCCCTCCTCGGGTGCCTGCGCTCGCTAAAGCTATATGTTTTATTTGTGCCTGAGCATTATAGAGATTTAAAATGGATGAAGAGTGCGCATAAAATCGTATACGCATCCGGTTTGTAATCTGCAGCTCGGCGGAGGGGGAAGACGAATTACGAGCTGTCAGATACTGCTGAAAGAAATGGGGGAACGGTGGACTTTGAGGACGACGTCTCTCTCCTCTTTAAGGTGGTCGCAAAAACATTGGCGCCGCTCCATTTAACACGGCCAAGGTCACTCCTCTTTAGTTAAACACAAGGAAAGCGGAACCTATATTTTCACAGGATGAGGTGGTAACGTAAGAATATAAAGGAAGGACGTGGTTACGTATTGCCCGGGATCCAGAACACGCACTTCTCCAATGCTTTACGAAGGTGTGAGTCTGGAGACTGCTGAATCTGCCTGAAATTCAGATGGGTGTGATTGACAGGTGGATTAGCCCATCAGGGACACACATGGTCCGTCTGTATTGAAACAAATATGGCCGCTTACGAGGAAAAAATAAAGGAAAAAAATAGGAGGGGATTGAAAAACATCAGCTATTTCAGCAGAATCAATGAGCAAAGCACTAAACTGTTAAACTGAGGTGAGGGAAATTTGATATTGTTCAAAATGATAGATGACCAATGAGCTCCTTTGTTTCAAATGCGTCACTGAAATAAACAGTTCCAAAAACACCTGGAACTGAATAAACGCAAGATGCCAGAAAAGTTCCATAGTGCATATTTAAGTTCTTGTAACAAAGCACCATATATAACTGATAAATTATATTGTGGCCATTATAATGACGTTTCTATTTGTCAAAAGATATCAAACTCTCAGATTTCAGCACAAGAATGGAGAAATTTCATACAACATTTCAAACTTTCACAGATTCATAACACATACTTTTGTGAGTCTGGACACTGCTGAATCTGCCCGAGTTCAGATGGGCGTGATTGACAGGTGGATTAGCCAATCAGGGACACGCATGGTCCGTCTGTATCAAAACAAATATGGCTGCTTAAGAGGAAAAATGAAAGGAAAAAAATATGTGAGAGGACTGAAAAACATTGCCATTTTGTTCAAATTGATCGATAACCAATGAGCTCCTTCGTTTCAAATGCGTCACTGAAATAAACAAATGCGTCATAAACACCTGTAACTGAATAAACGCAAGATGCCATGTAATTTTTCTGTGCTATGATATGATTTCAGCTGCAGAAGCTTTAATGAATAACTTCTATGACTGATTAAGTGTTTGTTTATTGCAGCTCATGTTCGTAAACAATGCTGTATATAAAAAATAGTGGTAATAAGGGTTAATCCTGCTTTAGGGGTATTGTTCCATTTGCATAATGGGTTTCAGTTGTATCGTTTATCGTTTATATTTTCATCAGCAATATATCGTACTTCAAAATTTGTTATTGTGACAGGCCTAACTTTCTTGCAGATTTCAGTATAAGAATGGAGATGGATTTTAAACTTTCATTGAGCAATTTAAAGTATGCAAAACTCTTTTTAGGAACATTTTTGTATTTGAATACATAAAATTAAACACTCCACCAAGTCTGTCATTGAAAAGGTTAGATGTTTACATTCTTTCCAAATGTACAGTGGGGCAAAAAAGTATTTAGTCAGCCACCAATTGTGCAAGTTCTCCTACTTAAAAAGATGAGAGAGGCCTGTAATTTTCATCATAGGTTCACTTTAACTATGAGAGACAGAATGGAGGGAAAGAATCCAGGAAATCACATTGTAGGATTTGTAATGAATTAATTGGTAAATTCCTCAATAAAATAAGTATTTGGTCACCTACAAACAAGCAAGATTTCTAGCTCTCACAGACCTGTAACTTCTTCTTTAAGAGGCTCCTCTGTCCTCCACTCGTTACCTGTATTAATGGCACCTGTTTGAACTCGTTATCAGTATAAAAGACACCTGTCCACAACCTCAGTCAGACACCAAACTCCACTACGGCCAACACCAAAGAGCTGTCAAAGGACACCACAAACAAAATTGTAGACCTGCACCAGGCTGGGAAGACTGAATCTGCAATAGGTAAGCAGCTTGGTGTGAAGAAATCAACTGTGGGAGCAATTATTCGAAAATGGATCTCCCTCAATCTGGGGCTCCACGCAAGATCTCACCCCGTGGGGTCAAAATGATCACAAGAACGGTGAGCAAAAATCACAGAGCTGGGACCAAAGTAACATTTTTTATTTTGTCTCTCATAGTTGAAGTGTGGCCTCTCATCTTTTTAAGTGGGAGAACTTGCACAATTGGTGGCTGACTAAATACTTTTTTGCGCACTGTAAGTGGCTCATTATGAACCTTACTGGTGCTATACGCATTATGTTGGTATTTTGACCTCAGAACTCAAGTATACAGAAAGGTTACAGACTGCTCAAGTTATGAAACCATTTAGCGCTAGTCTTTTGTGCATTAGTGTCTTTTTTTTATAATGAAAGTGCATTTGGCAGTCTGTGAGCAGAGTGAGTCATATGGCCTTATATAAATGAAATGTGTTATGCTTGCAATTCATCACATCCTAAGTGAAGTCAATTAACACACATATTTAAGTGAGGTGGCAGGTGACGTGCTTTCTCTTGATAGCTTGATGTTTATTCATGCTACATTAGGTTAAAGTGGCATTTCAACTTTTGAATTGCAGTTTTGACCTGGTTAATGGTGATATATCTGCAATTCTTGACACAAAGCTTAAAGGTCCTATATTACACAAAATTGATTCTTGTGAGCTTTCAGCCACGTTATAATGCGGTTACCTCTTCAAAAACATACCTGGAATTGTGTTTTGTTTCCTTCACTAAGGAGTGAAGAAATTTCAATGAGGCTAAAACAATAGCTGTAACTTCTACTCTTACTAGGCTATTATTACAAGTACCACTGCTACTACTAAAATAAAGGGAAAAAAGAAACACTAAAAGCTCACGAGTTCATGTAATTCAGTAAATGCAAGATGGATAAATTTAAAGGCCCATATTACGCTATTTTCTGATCTATGTTATAATTTTTCCTCATCACAAACATACCTGGAGTTGTGTTTTGTTTCATTCACACACACAAACCCTGTGTATTTAGGCTGAAAACACTGTTTTAGAACTCCATGCGCCTTCACTAGAATCATTTGGATAATTTCAGACCTGGAATTGCCAATCTCAACTGGACTAAAGGTAAAAACAGACAGACAGACAAACGTGTGAATGAAATAATACACAACTTCGCGTATGGTTTTGAGGAGGTAACGGCATCATAACATGGCTTAAAGCTCAATTTTGCGACATATAGGACCTTTAACGCCATACTTTGGAACATTCCAGGCAGAGCAATAACCTCTCCATGTTGACAAGTGTGTGGCGTACTCCTCATCAAGTAAAAAATTACATAAGCTAGTGCATGTTTAAAGCCAGCATAAGTCTTTCTCTAGCCCCTTGTAGCCGGTTGATATTCTGTTATCATTCAGTCGTACAACACATTTTAAGCCCACACAGATACAAGCGTGGTTCAAAACATTATTTCCCTCTTTTGATTAACAATTTTAGCACTGGTGCGTGATCCCAAATGCTGCCCGTGGTATTAGATGATATTTGTGAACTAATGCATTTGCCGACTTTGCCAGTGAGCTGTGAAGAGGGAATAAAAACATATCCATTTAAAACTAAGCAGCTTATGTTAAATAAACTTTACACTTCGGTAGAGACCCAAAATAATTTAACACTATGGTCTCATTCGGTTAATCCTGTAGAGACTCTGGGATACATTTAATTACTCCAAGAAAATTATTAGGTCCTATACATTAAACTTATTTATCCTATATATAAGCTTACATATACTTACAGTTGCGTTTTTATATTCACTCATGCACGTTTCAGTGAGTCGGGATACTTGGCTCGAATTGCTTGCCCCTCCCTTCTGGATATGTCTGTACTAGAGTTGTCAAAAGTATCGAAAATCAAATGCCAATCGATACGAAAACTAGTATCATTTGAGCAGGTATCGATAATAAAAAAAGTCACATTCATAGGACAAAAATGACCCTTTCCTGCAAAGCTTTAGAATAATATGGAGCGATACCAGAACAAGTATAAAGGACCACTACGGAACCTACCTGGATGACCGAGGGATTTCACAGATACAGATAGGCCACAGGGTAATAGAAAGCACTGTGATTTAATGTTGAAAATGACATTCTATTGTCTAAATAAAGAGTGTTTTGAATTATCTTTGTGGTATCGGAGTCAGTTTTGATTATTGAGTCTATTCCTTAGTATCAAAATCGAGTTTGAAATTTTTGTATCGTGGCAACACTAGTTTGTACACTGTAATCTTTAAACTCCTCTGTGTTAAAAAAAATACTTCGGACCAGTGCTCCATTGTCTCCACTGCGCACTTAAGCAACTTTGATGATAGCTACAATTGTTTTTAGCTTTATCGACCCCACCATTGTTTGTAACAGAATGGCTGCATTATAAAAGCCGGTGCTGTTTCATACAATGGCTCTAATGCATTTTCAATTGGAGATTTAGCGTTAGCCTCCAAACATTGCACATTATGAAAAAAACAAGGCTGTTTTTAACATCTGAAAAGCGCTCAACCACCCGTGAGTTTTATCAGAGCCTCGTTAGAAAATATTACGGATTGTTTAGCATAGTTTGTTGATGTAGCCATAGACAAGGACTTTTTTTGTTTTAGTTCATAAAGCACCACACATCCTGCATAGTTTTGTGAAGTTTATAAAGTGGCATTGGAAAATATTACTATATAGAGTGATTTCATGCTAACTGGGGTATGACGCACTTTAATGACACATCCCTTATTTTAAAGGTCCTATATTACACAAAATTGACTCTTGTGAGCTTTTAGTCATGTTATAATGTTGTTTCCTCCTCAAAATCGTACCTGGAGTTGTGTTTTGCTTCATTCACACATTTGAGTAATCCTTTATTAGCGTGTTTACATCTGCAAAGCTCAAAATGCTCTGTTCCACCTTGTGATGTCATGAAGCCGTAGTTTTCAAGTTAGATACCTTTTACCTTTTAAAATTGGCAATTCCAGGGCTGAAATTATACAAATGATTCTAGCGAAGGTGTATGGAGTTTAAAAACACAGTGGAGCACTTCCTGTATTACCACATGACATCACAAGGTGGACCAGAGTGTTTTCAGTTTGAGAGAAGAACTCAGCTTAAATGTGAAGGGTTTGTCTGTGTTAAACATGTGTGAATGAAACAAAACACAACTCCGCGGCTTAAATTGAAGGGTTTGTCTGTGTTAAACATGTGTGAATGAAACAAAACACAACTCCGGTTATGTTTGTGATGAGGAAACATTATAACATAGATTAGAAAATAGTATAATATGGGCCCTTTTAAATTATACAAAAGGAACCACAGCAGGAGAACCAAAAGCCACCTCAGCCACTCATTTCATACGCTTCACCCTCGAGATCATATTCTCAGAGCAGAAAATTCAAGTCTCTATCCATCATCGCGATTCCCTGTCAGTTCTTATACAGTATCTACCTCATTTGCATACTTCGTCATCAACAACCTACATTTTAGGCCAACTTCAACTTTTATTATAGGTCAGAATGGGACACGTTACTCCGAATTCCAGATGGTATAGTTTGGGTTCGGGTCTCCGCAGGCTCTGAAGATGAATTATTGGGTGTCTGGGAGTCGACATAGTGATATCTTTGAGGGGAATGACTACATGCACAGTCCATAAGTCAGTGCCCACATGCTGCTTAGGATAGGACACTCCAGAGGGCAAGACACGCACTTGTGGAGGCTAATGCTTCATTTCTCTATCCTCTGGGACCTCTCCGCGGCCTGACCCACTTTGGGCAGAAATTATGGCTCGATCATGACTTTCAATGGCACTTCTGTCGCTGTAAGTCAAAGGGGATTTGCATAGTGTTAAAGTTGGCGGAAGTTAGACCGACCCTATTTCTTGTTTGCAAGGATATGACAAAACCGATATAATCATAATTGGCCCCAAAAACACTTCCAAATCCATCCAAAACTTCTAATTAAACTTTGACCACGACATACTTTCTCCATCCCGAGTCGTTTGTACCCACAGACTGTGCAAAAAAGTGGACTAAGGGAGCGCGACGTCACCCATAGCATTCGGCTCCAGTCAAATGAAGCTCATCGAGTCTAGCAGTTATGGGGTGAATTTGGAGCCGAGTTCCATATTTGGAACGCTGTCAATCAAACCTGTTGCTAATGTTAGCGGGGGGGATCTCGGGGAAAGAAGGCGCCTGATTTTTTTTGTTATTACTGTTCACATCTTGATTTACGGACACAATAGCGAATTTTTTTGTTTTACTGTTCACATCTTGATTTACGGACACAATAGCGAAATAATAATACCAGGATCATGTAGAGCGGGTTAATACAAACATTTTAAGACCAAAATGACGAGCCTGACAGCAGCAGTTACGGAGAGAGGGGAGACAGTTTTTCAATACAAACTGAATTGGAGCCAGATTTAAAGAAACGGAAACACGCCCATACTTGCTTCCTTTTTGGAACGCGGCGGCTAGCGGGTTAGCTATGTCCTCCTCTGCTGCTGAAATCCCGATCCACGCTTTCATCACTTCCAGATTAGATTACAGCAATAGCATTCTTTACGGCACGCCCTCCAAAACGCTCGCTAAGTTACAATATACCCAAAACTCCGCTGCCCGCCTCCTCACACACACACGGTCCCATGAATCACATCACCCCTGTCCTCCAGAACCTTCCCTGGCTCCCCATTCCTCAGCGCATTCACTTTAAAGTCCTTCTTATCACCTTCAAAGCCTTCCACAACCTGGCGCCCTCCTACCTCTCAGACCTGCTGCACTCCCACACTCCATCCCACTCCCACACTCAACTCCTCCGATGCCAACCTCCCAATCAGAGGATCACCATGTTACCTTTTGTTTTGAAAGTGCTATATTCGCCAAAAACAACGTATCAACATTAACATATTTTAGTTTTGTTTTTGATGCCCTGCCTCCCCCCTGCCTTTACTCTCTGCAAAGTCACTCTCCCTTCAGAGGGGCATGCATCCTGCTAATCAAACTACTGCACATCGCATCAGGTTTGTGAAGTTGTAGTCTATTGTTTTGTATCATGCTTTTGTATACTTATGGAAAATTGCCATACGGGAGCATGGGTGACGTAGGCTTGTGGGCTGAGCTTTGGACAGAATCGTACTGCTACCCGTAAGGAGCGGTCAAATCGGGCCCGGGAGAGATCGCTAAATTACTCAAACATGCATGGATGACATCTAAAACCTTTGAATCCTGTGTTACAATGGAACTGTTATGGATGAATGATGGATTTTGACACTTGCGTTCTACATCCAAAGGTTTATTTTTCCTTTTCCACTAATTCCTCCGTTTTAGATCCAAGTCACGGTACTTTACTAATGTATTATTAGTGATTTCAGTTTGACAATGCTATGAAGAATGGACTCTATAATGCTCTGCTTAATCAAGATCAATAACTTTAAAAAAGATGACAAAAAAGATATGAGGACTAGTGCTTAGAAGATTCTATTTTAAACTAGAAACTAAACTAGTCTATATGCCAACAGAGGTAGGACCCAGTCATTGTTTTGCAACTCTCAAGTAAGCAAGTCTTTCATCCCGAGTCAGAGTCAAGTCCCAAGTCACAAACAGGAAAATCGAGTCCCGAGTCAGTGGCCCACAAGTCTAAGTCGAGTCCAAGTCCTCTGCTTTAAGCTTCAAGTCTTTGAACCAAAGTATTGAATACAGCTTGTATTTTTGCAATTTATATGCTTTTTAAATTAAATTTTGCTACCTAAAAAGTCATGGTAAAAAATAGGGCTGTAACAATATCCAAATCTCACAGTACAATATTTATTAAGCTATTTTGGAGAGGCTAACAGAATTGTAGATGTGGTACTTTTTCCTTTTAAAGTACCTTGACAAGACCTCAGTGTGAATCATTATTGTCATAATCCAAAGAATTATAAGTGCTTAATAACAGTTATTTCGTCGGGTAGTCTGCCCTGAAATGGAAGATCATGATCTATGTAGTTCCAGTTTGGTCCTTTAAAATTATGCACTGAAAGCATCAACTTTAATTTTTTAGAAGCATCGTGTCACCTCAAGTCACAGGGCTCAAGTTTTAGTCCATTTTATCCAGTCAAGTCTCAAGTCACCAAAATAGTGACTCAAGTCTAACTCAAGTCCAAATCACGACTTGCAAGTGCCCACCTCTGGAAGCCAATAATAACATCCATAATGTGCAATCAAGTATGTGTATTGGATAGGAATAAATGGTCAGGTGGCTACAACAATCCAAGCAGATGTCTTTGATACTATTGGTGTCCTCATCCATGTAAACATTTGAGGTTTAGGTAAGACTTTGAAGTTGCACTATGCAAATTTCCACCTTGCAGCAACCAACTTTTCTCCATGATGTTATTGCTTTGCCTAGAATGTTCCATAGTAGGGCATTACCCTTATTTATCTCAGGTGATGCCACCTGTCAAATCTGTGGATATGGTGACCGTGGTCAGAATAGAAGTAAGAATACGATGTTTTTCAAGCAAAACAAACATCTATTGTATTGATATAAAATAGACAAGTTTAATCCCACACTACTGGGCATTCTAAGCAAAACAATAACATCTCCATGGAGACGAGCAGGTGGCGGACCCTCCATCACAAAAGTTACATAGTGCATCTTTACCTTTGCAGTGTTCCGGAACATTCTTTTCTGAACAACTTTTACACTAAGCACCAC
This sequence comes from Periophthalmodon schlosseri, assembly GCA_000787095.1. Lineage (NCBI taxonomy): Eukaryota > Metazoa > Chordata > Actinopteri > Gobiiformes > Gobiidae > Periophthalmodon > Periophthalmodon schlosseri. Next base: position 19,408 of record KN472412.1, read on the forward strand.
TGGTCTTGAAATGTTTTGATTCAGATTCAAAACACACTACACCCAAAACAGGCTGATGCAAACCAACCCGAAGCTTTTGTTCGCTCCATAATTTCTATCCCGTGTCCAAAAAACATACAAAAAAAGAATCAAAGACATTCCGTGCAGGTGCTGCTTATCAGACACCATTCCCACTCCCTCCCCTGAGCTCCAGACTTCCCCAAATCCTTTTCAACAATGGCATTTGCCGCTTCAAAGGCATCTCCGACAATATAATGGCACAAAGAATGTTTTATCGTCGCACCAAAGCGGGTTAGTGTAGTTTTATTCGGGACGGTCGGAGCTGTAGATTGGAAGTGAAGGGCGTGCTCCAAGGCGAGAGAGGGGCTGCGAGAGCGAGGATGAGCGCAGCGGCCCGATAATGCGGCATCTCATTACCAAAAAAAAAAAAAAAGAATTCCACCACGCCGTCCCACCACCACGGCAACACCAGCTCCCTGCACAATCTCCAGTGAGTAGCAGGCAGCCATTTACAAATAAATGAAAAGTGTCACATTTGATTTCGCTGGTACCCGGAGCGCAGCGTCTTAGCTTTGTCAGAGACTGTCTTCTCTTCCCGCAGGTTGGCGCTCTGTCCAGGCCGGGCCCGCAGCGTCGCTCTCAGGGTAAGCCCACTCATACAATGACCTTCTCGAAACATGTTTTTTTTTCTCTTTCTTTCCTTCTTTTTCTTGGCTTGTCTGTTGTTCTCGTCAGAGCAGGAAGTGGAGCTGGGTGGAAATAAAGGATCGGGCAACATGGCGCGTTGTGGCATTTTGGTGGTATTCGCCGTGGTTGGAGCGTTTAACCCTTGCATTTGCGGTTCGCCTCAGATGCCCTCGGTTTGAACGTAGCAGCCGGTACAAAAGAATAACCAGTCTGGATGGCAGTGTTCTCGATTATAATGTTGATTTAGATTTGTCATTTTTTCCAGAACGTTGCAGAAGTCATTTTTGCCATTTGAAGATATTGCAGTTACGTTGCGCAGTTGCAAAGTAGAATTTTACTACGTTATTTTCGTGTAAGGTCTGAACAATTTTTGAAGTAATCGCCCAAAAGTGATGTTTATTATTGAACTGTTTGTATCGGTAAAATATAACCAAGATTCCTCACTACTGCGACATTTCATCGGTTTCCGCTTTTACATTGGCTCAAAATATTAACAATTTCTAGCTTTAAATGAACCGCTAAGGCAGATATTGTAGGTTCAACATATTGATCATTTTTAGTTTTTCACTTTGCCGAAAACATGAAGCGCTGTTAAGTGTAGGAATATCCCAACTTCCACAGATCCCCATTTTGATCAGATGGCTGTTCTTGACGTAGAATACAGCAAGTTGCCTAAAATATACAAATTGTGTTTAGCGTTTTTTATTGCACGCATGTTAAGTCAATCGTAAAGACAGTGTCGTATTTGAAGCTTGTGAAGCGTATGCTAAAAGAATAAATATTATATCGCCTTCGTTTCGGTTTGTGCTTTTTACTTCATAATTACAGACGTAGTTTGCTTGGTAATGATCATGCATGAGTGTCTTGGAGTTTACGGTCTATAAATATGCTAGTAAAACAACTGCATGTCAGATTTGCTATTGTGTTTTATATCACTGCACATCAGATTGCCTCTTCATGCATGGTTGCTAACAGCTAACACGGTTTTTTAATTCTTTCTACTTCCTATGCATTTTTTCACGGTTTTAACCACATCTTTTGACATAGTTTTCTCGGATCACCATGAGAATGCTGGTGGTGATTGACGATTGCGTTCTGTTTTGTGCTACGCTAACAGAAATGCTAACAAAATCAAGCTAGTATCTGTGTATTACTGAAACCTGTAGCTAGATCACATGACGGTGACAACATCCTGCCTCCAATTTCCTTTGTGTTGCAGCTATGTGCATACATACATTTCCTTATATAGAAACTGAATGAGCGTGTCTTTGAATGCCATTGTTCGATGGAAAGTAGTTACCCGTACGCACGCGTTTCACGTTTGGCATGGCTTTGTCTGATGTTAGCCGGGTAGTGCTGATGGGGCAGGAGAATGGTCTTGATGTTGAATGTATAACACGATAAATGACAGTTCCAATATGGTCGACTTGTACCCGAGAACACATCTGCTTCAAAGGCACGCAATATTTCATCTCTCGGTACTGCTGCTGACAACAGCATATGCTAAACATGTTCAACACTTTGTAGCAAGAAAGCGTATGGAACAAGGGGTTTGAACTGTAAGGGCATACGTGCAAGTTTAGAGCAATGAATACAAGATCTGCGCATACGTTTGACTTTTAGTAAGTTATTTCTATAGGTATACACTTTGCAACGAGACCCAAAATAGATTAAAGTGATACACGACTTCATATAGTCATGCGATAACTTGGGATTGTTTCTGTAGATTCTGCATAATGTGAATCACCAATGGTACAATACACTAGAGTCACTTTATGTGCTATTTATTCTTGCATATACGATCCAATACAGTAGAAGCCGTTAGAAAGAGGTATAAAGCATTATTTTTGAAAGTTTTAGAGCCCTGGAATAATCTGCATTCAGTTTTGTTTTGTTTTTCTGTAACGTATAGTAAGTCCTATGTTGTGGAACTGTAAACGTAAATTTGCTGTTCATACACTTGCTTTTCCTGGAATTTCTGTGTTCTTATTTAATAGAGTTAGGCATTGTAAGTATTTTTACCTCTGCCTAAACCCTGGGATTGTCCTTGATCCTTGTCTTGCTGCAAATGGTCAAATAAACTACTACTACTACTACTACTACTACTACTACTACTACTACTATTATTATATGCCATACAGTACATAAACACAGTCATAGACATTTATTGTACATAATAGGTTTGCAGTGTTTTAGTTTTACTCTTGCACAGTGTTAAATATAATTGTATTTTCTTTACACTTTTCTCCATGGGATATACTTTCAAATAATTCTTTATCTTGTTTGTATGTTTCTTTGTATGTTTTTTTTTTCAATTGCATATTTTAATTCATTTTTTGCTCTTTGTCTCGTGGTTCTCATTGCAAATGTGTAAAACGGCCTGAACTCCATTGTACTTCACACTGTACATTAATCTGACCAAACAGGTTAAAATGATACGCAACTTCATATAGTCACGCAACAACTCGGGATACTTTCTGTTGATAGGAAACCACCTATTCGACATAAGTTTTGCTGGCTTTTAGTTTTACTCTTGCACGGTGTTGAATTTTGTTGTATTTATTCGTTTTACGCTTATCTCCATAACATCTTTTTTCATTTATGTTGATTTTCGATTGCAACACTGAAATTTACCAATTGTGGGACAAATAAAGGCTGTCATATATCTTCTTATATAGGAATTTTTTTTGCTGTGTCTAATGGTTCTACTTGCAAATGTGTAAAACAGCCTGAACTCCATCTCATACTGTACATCAATCTGACAAAATTTCTTGACGTTTTGGACTTCCTGTTAATATTATGGCTGCAAGTTTGATTTGAGAAATTTAACTAGATCCTTAACAGTTGTTTTGGTTTGTAGATAGTGCAAACCAGTAGAAATATTCTGAAGTATTCTGTTAACACAACTACTATCTTTGCACCTATTGTTGATATTAACTGTGGTAATTTTAACATCACAACTTCATTTTGTATGTAGTATTGAATTAAATATATCTTTTCTGCCAAAATTGTTGATGACTATTATAGACCCCAAGACCTATGTGGTGCTTATAATATATCTGTGTAATCCCTCCATCATCCAGGTATGATCCATAGTAAAAAAAAAAATTAAATTCTGTCAACTGGACAAAACTACTCATAATATACTTGGAGATTATATAATTTGAACTCTTAATACATGCATGTTTGGCACTTTTGGACCACTTTAACATGATACATTTAAAACAATTGTAAGTGCGACTACAACTATTTTATTTGAGTAAAGTTGAGTAAGCGTTTAGATTAGATGTACACATCCACAATTGGTTGTATGCCTTTTAATTTCTTACTGCCCGATACGTTCATTGAAAATTTTAGGCCTGGAAAACGCTTTCACATTAGTTTTATTCAATCGCCCTGTACAGATGTAAAGTAGCAGTAGCTAAATCTGGTACCAATTGTCTTTTCTTTTGTAAGAGAAATGAATTCGTACATGGTTCCTGAAAGAATAAACCAAACTAAACTACAGTGTAAAAGTTATCACTCACCCGCCGCCATTGACCCAGTCCCCAGAAGGACACTTGGTGCTTGTAGCTTGTAGCAGTTTATGTCGCACAATGGTTTGTCTCAGCTTGTGGGAATGGGCCGTGGAGGCGTTTTAGTAGCACTTGTGTAGTCGTATGGGTGTGTGTGTGTATGTGTGTGTGTGTGTGTGGGGCGGATGAGGTGGGAGGGCACTGTGGTTCTGTAGCAGGACGGTCCCCAGTTTAAAGCCTGTTAATGATGCATGTCGCACTGTGCTGATCAGTGGAGCGAGCAGGAGACAGCCTGGGACACCTCTTAAGCTGTACAGGCAAAGGCAAATTTCGGTCAGGTATAAAAGAAAAGAAGTAACATTTTTGGGTGCGCTGCTTTAAAATGGAAATTTGCAACTATTATCTGGTTCAGTGTCTTTAATTTGCCCCAAAACTTTAGTGACATTCAAACTTAAACCAAAAATCAAGTTGTAAGTTGTACTCATGTTAATAATGCACATTTTTGAAGGGCCTGTACTCGATTTTGAACCATGAGTGAAGACAATGTTTCAGAATGAACTGTTAGCCCTGCCTACTTAGTTTCTTCTCTCATTCTTTCAAATGTGTAAAAGGACAGCCAAAATTACTACTATTAATATGCCAATTGTGTTAATTTCAAGGGCCAATAGTTACTATATAATAGATACATCTGTATTTTCTGTTGCAATGCTACTATTGCTCACAATTGTGTCATTCCGTTTATCTTAAAGAGGGTTATTATGCAAATTCGACTTTTTGGAGCTTTCTATTATAGTAAATCGTAAATGGTCACATTTTTTATAGCACTTTTCCACCTTCAAGGCACTCAAAGCACTTTACATCAAGAAACCAGTCACCTATTCACACACACATTCATACACCAGTGTAAACAGACACTGTGGGCAAGGTCCGTTACTGTCGCTACTTCGCTACTGTTGCCCCATACAGTTGCCCATCGTGTTGTAATTTTGAAGGGGGAGTGACTTAGCGGGGGGAACAAGGGGAGGTGGGAACTCAGCGCGTCAAAAACAAAACTGATACGCTGCTTTCGGTGAATACAGCATTGTCAAAACAATTAAAGGTAACCTGGAGATCTAAATATGTTATGTGTTAACAATTAATACCCCACAGAAGTGTAATACACCACTTTTAATAAATTCTAATCACCCATTACTAGCCAATAGTAGTAAAGTCACTGTCGCCGTCTCTTTCCCCATCATGACAGGAACAGCCCAATGGCATTATGGGGACTACACATATTCAACTGGACACATGGAGCCTGTCCTGCCTTTGAGCCTTTCACTGCTATGCTGCTGCACAGGGAGGTTAAGGGTTAAATCCCCGCCTGAGGGGCACTGCAGCACTTAGTGTACAGGCGCAGAGGTTATATCGATTTACGGCCCTTGCTCAGATTATGGGGTCAGAGATGAGACGCCCCAAACAGGAGGCTACTGCGCAACGGGCTAAATCATAGTGACACGCATCCGGGCTAATATGCTACTTTTTGGTCTCAGTGGAGCAAAAAACGCCATAAACACGGCGAAAAAATAAGAAAAGCATACGTGTTGTAAACTTATGTCCTCCGGCGCTGTAGGTGTGGATATACTTTTATAGACTGCAATATGATCAGTAAGTCATTCGAGAATAGTAGCCGCCGGTGAATGCACTGTGTAACCTTTATGTAAGTCATTGAAATGGACAGCCAAAGTATCAGGACTAGCTGTACCTGCCCCGGAGTGAACGAAAATACAATAACCCAAAACAACGTGGATAAAGTGGAGGAGGCCACAGAGAGCGTTTATGGTCAGAGAGGGGATCAATAAAGTCGCACAGTTCTTTGGTGGATTCAATAATGTAAGATAGAGGTTATAATAAAGTTAGATTTTCAGACAGTGCGGGTGCGGTTATTGTGTTATAGAACTGCACGGACTACGATTGACTTACATTTATTCACTTTATTTTAGATTCTCAAAATGTGTCTTTGGGCATTTGGGGATTGTTATGTTTCATAAAGGTAGGAGAGGAATGTAGAACTGATAAACGCAACAGTCTTTCATAATTATCTTGAATGACGTTGAAAATTACATGTGCTTATAAATAAGGTACCACCACCAAAAATTACATGTTTATGCCACCAAACGTGTCCACGGAAAAGGAAACAGTGCAATGTTTGAACCATCTATCTTTTGGTTAACTCTTAGATTCATTTTTGTATTGTATACCTTTCAATCATATTGAGGTGGGGATTTGCAAGACTTGAGCCAGACAGTCACTATTTTGATTACAATTCGTATTTGATAATTTGGTATAAAGACGTGAGACTCAAAGCATAGGACTTGGGACTTGTTTCGGACTTGCCAGACTTTGATTTGGGACTTGACTTGAACTTGCCTGTCTTTGATTTGGGACTTCACTCGGACTTGAGGTCAAAGACTTAGGACTTACTTGAGCCTTGCAAAACAAGGACCCACTTCTGTATCAGGTTTAAGTCATTTTATTTGTTCAAATTAAAGCTACACTTGCACTTAGTACGTCGCTCGTAACAGTGGTAGGTTAAGTTGAATATTCGTCTTCACACGCATATATCTTGTACCTTCTTGTATCTTCTCTCTCTCTCCCTGTTCTCCTGCTGTTGAATATGTGAGCAGCGGTCATTCCTGAGTACTGTAACTACATCCAGGAGCATTCTGTCACTGTCAGCTGTGGCATTTGTGCTGTGAGCTACACCCAGAGAATATCAAAGCCCACGCCGCATTAGGCCTGCTGTCCTCAGGCTGACAGAGGACCTTGGTCACCTCCCTGAATCTCTCCGTGAGTGTGCGTTCATGTTCACCAGTCATTTGGGGACTTGGACACGATCAGACAGTCTGCTAATGCTGAGTTTCAGATGACTACATTCTAAAGGCCTGTATTGTTTAACTTGGATGAGGATAAGAAAATGTCTATTATTTTTTATGGAGTGACTTAGGTCAATACCTTTAATTTAGTATATTTCTTATGAAAATAAAATAAAATCAATCTGAGCGAGGGACATCTGAGGAATCGGGACCAGTTGTGAAGTTTACTGCATCAGTCATTATGTTAAAGGGTCAAGTCATCTCAGTCAGGTTAGATTAGATGGTTAATCTCCAGAAAAAGTCTATGCTATGTCCCCACAAAACACATGAGCTCACTGTGTGTTTGTGTGTGTTCAGTCATGCGCAGGGTCAGGTATTATTATGGTACGTAAAAAGTTGTCTGTGTAATCCCTCAGTCGTCCAGTCTGATCCATAGTAAAAGCAAAAGTAAAATCTGTCAACTGTATAAAAAAGTTGTAGGAGTAAAAACGTTTCACTGCTCATCCAAGCCACTTCTTCAGTTCATACAGAAACTGTAAACAATAGCTGTTTCCTGTTTCAGTGTAGTTAGCTCCTCCCTCCAGATAGATATAAGGCAGTGTCCAGCAGTAATCTGACCAGAACTGAAGAAGTGGCTTGGATGAGCAGCGAAACGTCTTCACTCCTACAACTTTTTGTCCAGTTGACAGCTTTTACTTTTGGCTTTTACTACGTAAAAAGTTACGCAACGGGTTAAATCATAGTGACAAAACAGCTTATTTTTATCAACAAAATGATTGTAATTACTGATACTTTGGAACATTACTAAAATACTGGATTTAAAGAAGAAAACGTGCTGAAAAAAATAGAATTCAAGTTACAGTTTCGCTGTTGACTGAAAGGTCCCCAGAACTATCTATGAGGGGTTGCACACACAAATGAAATTATAGATATGTTATTGTCCATATTTTGCCTTCCTTCGAGATGTTTTTTTTTTTGTTTTGTTTTTTAAGGGGCCTGTACCTGATTTCAACCCACGAGCCAGGAACAAGTTTTGTCTTTTAGCCCCGCCCACTTAGTTCTTTCTGCCTTTGTGATATTGCACCATGACACAGAAAGAACTGCCTTTATCTTGACAAGAATACTTGTCCATGTCCTTCATAGTTCAACTGTTCCAATTGCAATTTTACAGTAGCTAACAGCATTAACACATCTTTAAGAGCCTAGACCTTTTTTTTTTTTTTTTCTTTTTTTTTTTTAAGATTAAGGTCAGAGACAGGACCATAAATCTAGTCAACCTCCCAAATTCTATATGTCTACGCTACGTCCCCACACCACACTTGCGCCAGGTCCTGTGTATACGTGTCTATGGGTGCTGGGTGAGTGATGAGGTGTGCTAGATCAAGGTGACTTTTGAGGAGTCATCCATTTGGCCAGTCATTGTCTCCATTAGCTGCTCCAGTGCACCATTTAGGCTCCGTACACACAAACCCCTACCGACCGCCCACACCGCGGCCAGCACGGAATACATATGAGCAAGAGGGACTTTTCAATAGCGTCTGAATGGGAACATTGATAGATTTGCACTACTTTGACCTAAAAGACTGTCAATAGAAGGTTAGGTTGAATACAATGTGGAGAAGTCGTTTACGGCTTTGTCCGCAATGTATGTATGAGATGTAAGGTCATACGATTCGCAGGGTACTTCACTGTATGGGCATATTGTAAAGGAATTGTAGGACTTGCATTGCCTGACCAGCCAGTCCCTTTTACATTTTGTCCGAATCTAGAAGCGTCTGGAATCTGACCATAGATCGTGACAAACCTCCGTCCTAACCTTGGGACAATCCAACAACAGGTGCTAATTTGTAGCGCTTGTCTCTCAAATGCGGAAATCATCTCCTCTCAAAAATTCTCTTGTCATTCAGAACAAAATGGATAACTTCTTTTACCTGCGATAAATAAGAGTTTGGTGCATTGATTGTTGATTCTGTGTAAACGTGCGTTGTTTTTCAATCCTCTGTCTTATTTCGTTCCTTTTTTTAACGTAAACCGCCATGTTTGTTTTACCCGTACGAGTGATTGATTGTTCTGCCCGTCTATCACGCCCTCTGAAATCGGGAGACAGGATACGGTTCCAGACCCACTCGTCTTTGTAACGTTTTGTCAAAGGGTGTGATTCTGGCTGCCCGTGTAAGGAATTGCAGGTGTCAAAGAACATTGTATAACGCTGCAACTTTTTGAGCTTTTAACCACTTTATAATGTTCACTCATCAAAAACATTCTTTTACATTTGTTTAATCAATTCATTCATCCAAAGTCGTCGTCCCTGAGAACTCAAAAATGCTCTGTTTGCATTGTGCCCAATTTGTTGCGTCACAGATAAAACTTCAGACTTTTCTTACGCAGTTTTTAAGCCCATAAACCGGACTCATTCTACGGTCACATTGTGTTCACAGTCAGAAACAAATTGATAATAAAAATAGTATCAAAACTCATTTGAGCAAGTGTCGATATAAAAAAAAAAAAATCACATTCACGGGACAAAATTTTACATTTCTGGAGAACTTTATAGAGTGATTTTGAGCTTTATCAGAAGACCATGCAGACATCCTAACTTGGGATGATCCAACCACAGATTAATAAGAGTTTGGTGCTTCAATTGTTGATTCTGTCACTTTATACAGCTCACTCATCAAAAAACATACTTAGAGTTGTATTTTTGCTTCATTCACGTTTGTTTAATCCAAAATCATCTTCTCTGACCACTCAAAAATTCTCTGTTTGCATTTTGCCCAGATTGTTGCGTCACAGATAAAACTTCAGACTTCTCTTGCGCAGTTTTTAATCCCATAAACCGAACTCATTCTACGGTCACACTGTGTTCACAGTCCGAAACAAATTCATACTAAAACTAGTATCAAAACTAGATACACATTTGAGCAGATATCGATATTTTAAAAAGTCACATTATTCCATTAGAACCACATTAGTGTGACAAAATTTGACTTTTCCTCAACAGTTTTAAAATGATATTTATAAAATCTAGTATAAGACCCCATGGTAACATAATGAAAGTACTAGTTTGTGTTGAAAACGAGAGTGTATTGTTTTTCATCACTGTGGCATCAAAATCAGTTACAAGCATATTCCATAGTATTGAAATTTTAGTATTGTGACAAACTACATTGAACAGGTCCTGTGAGGAGGTGGGACTCAAAGGCTTTGAACAAAAACGTGATAGATTTGGACTATACGTAAAAGGCTGTCTATAGAAAGTTAGGTTGAATACAATATTTTAAAAAAGCCATTAACGGCTGTGTCCACAATGTATGTGTGAGATGTAAGGTTCACAATGTACTGTTCTGTATGAGCGTGTCTCTGTCTATGGGTTATGTCTTTGAATGTGTCTAAGATTGAAGCATTTCAATAGAAGCGTACTTCTATTGAACTTGCTTTTAGTTGTTTCAAGGCTTTAGTTGGGTGACTGGGAGATAAAAGCGTATTTCACAACTTTCGGAGGCTTGAGCAGAGTTTACCATTGTGGTAAAGCTGACAATTAGCATGCTGACAGTGCACTTCCTGATTATTGGACCGATGAAGACAGAACACAGCGGTCTTATTTTATCTATACTGGGGTAAGACAAACTTTGCTAAAATACATGGGCAAAAAATTGGGTACAGGCTCTTAAACATATTAAGATTAGGTATATGGCCAACTGAGCAGACATTGCTCTTAATGCGTCTTAATTGTTTAGTAATTAATAAGCATTAAGCTTGTTATTGTCATATTAATTTATAAAGACGTATAGTTTCTGCTGGGTTTAGACAACAACAATTCCATTCCAGTGGGTGTTATTAGTAACAGATAATTACTTACTGAATGTATGTTGGTGTCTGTGCCTCATATATAAAACTTTACCTAGATACTAACTAAAGTGTACGTAGGACCACAACAAAAACTTCCACAAACTTCCTCAAACTTGCTAATTTCTCGCCTCTCTGAGCACAAGCTGCCTTCTGTCTCATCTCAGTGTTTGGAGCTGACTGAATATTTTCATGTAAAGTTGTCTTTTTATACATTACAAAGTCAACGTAGAAAGTCATGTAGGTAATATATTTCACCTGACATGACTTTGCATGGAGTGGATCTTATTAAAGGGCCCATATTACGCTATTTTCTGATCTATCTTACAATGTTGTTTCCTCGTCAAAAACATACCTGGAGTTGTGTTTTGTTTCATTCACACATGTTTAACACACAAACCCTGCATATTTAGGCTGTGTTCTTTTCTCAAACAGAAAACACTTTGTTCCACCGTGTGATGTCATGTGGTGATACAGGAAGTGCCCCGCTGTGTTTTTAAACTCCATACACCTTCACTAGAATCATTTGGATGATTTCTGGCCTGGAATTTCCAAACACAACTGAACATAAGGTAAAAGGAGGCTGTTAACTTAAAAACTACAGCTTCATGGCATCACAAGGTGGAATGTAGACAGACTAATAATGCAACAAATGATTAATGAAACAAAACACAGCTCCAGGTATGTTTTTGATGAGGTAACAGCATTATAACATGACTTGAACCTCACAAGAGTCAATTTTGCATAATATAGGCTCTTTAATATGTACCGTAAATATGGATGTGATGTTAAAGCCACAGTATGTAACTTTTTTGCCCCAAAAAATAGACTAAAATAAAAGCATGTCTTTCATTATACATGTTTATTGCATTTGTTATTGTTGTTTGTTTGTTTGTATTTATTTGTAAGTTTTAGTTTTTCCCATTTATTGTTAAAAAAAGTAACTAAATAAATAGATTCAAGCAAAAAATAAATACTTAAAAAATAATAATAATTAAAAAAAAAAAAAAAAAGTTATGAATTTAGGGCCATACTCAAACTCCTTCAAGATTTGAGCAAATGTTCAAAATCACAGCTGTGTTTTTCAGTACAATTTCATCTTGACATTGGGACTGTGGACTGGTATTATTGTGTCATTTTAGTGTGTGACACCTCCATTAGTATCAGCCCAGATAATCACAAGATGGCAGCCAGAGCACTCTGTCCACCGTGTTCTAATTCAACAACTAAGTGACAGTGGTACTGTCTTTTGTTTCATTACCCGTGCAGGTGGAGCCGTGCAGTTAGCTAGCCTCTTGTTAATTTCATTAGCGGTGGTGCTGTGTGGTAAATGTGGAGTGTCTAATTGAATGGCTTGGCTGGCGTCCATATAGTCCTGTTTATTGTGTAATGAGTGAGAACTGTGACGCGCTCAGATGGGGCTCGAGAACGTGTGATTTCTCGCAAAAGATTTTGTCGAGATTTATTTGGCACTAACTCAAAGATTAGATGTTATAAATACTTGAATTAGTTTTGAAAAGCCTTCACGGGAAAGGGTACCGTGACTGCAGAATCCGATGCTTACAGATTCATGGACCCACGACAAAGAGAGCGAAGGTCCGGTCCGAGGTAGATCGCGAGTTTTTTACAGATTTGATTGGCTGTGAAATTTGAGGGAATTATGAGGTGAAAAGCCTCAAGTATGGAGCCAAGTGGATTTACAAGGTTTTTGCACGAATAATTGACTGATTAATGTCAACTAGGCCTGTCACGATAACAAATTTTACAAAAGTGCGATATATTGCTGAAGTAAATATAGACGGTAAACGATAATATTGAAGCCAAACCGTAAAGCAGAATTATCCCCAAAAAAAATTATAAAAAAAAACAAAACGTGAGCTGAAATAACTAAATGGCAGAATGCAACACTTAAGTAATTAGTTTGTATCTATAATAAGTTATAGAAATAATTATTGATGTGATGTTCATGAACGAGTCGGCTCTTTTGAACAATTCTTTAACGTGAATCGCTGGAACTGGGTCTCATTTTTAAAAGAACCTAATCTTTTTTTTATTTTTATGCCTTTTTATCGGCTACTGATTAACCCTGAACCAACACCAGAATCAGAACAGAAACAGAGCAGGTGACACAAGTGAGAGCTTTGTGCACAAAAAAAAACAAAAAAAACGTATTTGGCATTATAACAACAGTTAGATTTTTAAATTATTATTATTGTAGTGCAACGTTTCATTTAGATTATTCATAATTCCAAAGGGTAAACACTCTCCCACTCTCCGTTTGAACCGTTTTAAACACATTTGAGCGTTGGTCGTCTCTCTCAGTGATTATTTTGTAGTTAAAGTGAGTTCTCACATTGGCCTCTGTCATATACAATAAATAGTAAAAGAGCCAGTCTTTTTAACGGCTCTTTGAAATGAACGGATCCAAAAGATTCGGATCCCCTAAAACAGCCGAAAGTCCCATCACTAGAAGTTATTTATTCAAACTTCTACGGTAAAATCTTATATTACAAAAAAATGAAAATATCCAACTACTGCAAAGAAAAAGTTTCACGATAAATATTGACGCCCAAAAAATCTCTGTCATATCTGTCATATATTGAACAATAAGCCGCTACAGTGTTCATCGTGACGGGCCTAATGTCAGCTCTGCTTCGCATCAAACGCAAAAACCCGACTCTGGGTCAGAAAAGCAGCGCCTTTCTTTGATATCGCCCCGTTGTGGTTTTGTGAAATATCATAAAGTATGGGGAAAATCAGACACAGTGAGTTTTACCTTTAATCCGTTTTTGATTTTGGCAGACTCACGTCAGCTCAGTGTGCTGTCAAAGGCACCCTCGCTGTTTGGCTGTCGTGTTGGCGACAGTGACAAAATTTGAACATTAACTTACTAAATTTTACTTCTGCGGGGTATGAACTGCTAACACATAACATATTTGGATCACCATGTTACCTTTTATTGTTTTGAAAATGCTACATTCACTGAAAACAACGCGTTAACATGTTTTATAAGTTTCATTTTCGTTTTTGACATTCTTCCCTTTGCTCCCCACGCTAAGTTACTTACAGCTAACCGTAAGGAGGGTTCGAATAGGGCCCTGGAGAGATTGCTAGATTACTGAAACACGCGTGAATGACATCTAAAAACTCTTCAGGCGTGTTTTTGATGATGGAAAACGTTGTAACATAGTAGAACGTAAAAAAAAAAAAAATCATAATATCCCCACTTTAAACAACTATTTCAGTGGACAAGCAAAGCAAGATATAGATCAGATGAGCCCAGTCACAGCACGAATGCTAGAACGAAAAGTAGTTTTGATCAATAAAAACACCTATAATGAAACAAATGATAAGTTGTTATTTATGTAATGTAACGTATGGCACATCTGTATAGAGACAAGCAGTTGGGGCACCCTCCACCTAAAATTTTGCTTTCGCCAACCGTAAAGCCGTGCCATTTTTAATTTATTGGTGGCGCTTAGGGTCAGTTCTTTGCTTTCCACACTATTACTACATTGCAGATCAGGATAAACTGTGACGTTATTTAAAGGGCCCATATTACGCTATTTTCTGATCTGTGCTATAATGTTTTTCTCATCAAAAACATACCTGGAGTTGTGTTTTATTTCATTCACACATGTTTAACACACAAACCCTGCACATTTAGGCTGAGTTC